>CM076569.1:600573972-600813584 GCA_034641835.2 Pinus albicaulis | reverse complement strand
TGGGTTTAGCTAGCTTAGCTCTAGGCAGTCCTAGTTGCCAGTTTAATAAACTTTGAAGATTAGCCTCTAAATATTCTACTTGGTTGTTTTTGTCCCACATAGTTTGGCATTTCTTTATTGATATTAAGAAGTATGTATTTTTTCGGTCTTTTCTTCTAGGTAGCCGCCTTCTTGTTCAACACTTGATTTGATACTATCACAGGCCAAGTTATCCTTAACTATACAAAATTTTTGCTTTTGCACCTATGCAAAGTTAGTCTCCAAATGGGCCTCAACCTATGTGGTCAAATTTTTCCTCATTGTGTAAACCCCATGATTATTTTTTGGAAACAAATTTCACTAGTGTTAATTGAATTTTTTAAGAGGTTTATAGTTTTCTGAGATGATTGGCCTTAGGTATATTATCTTCCCATTTAAATTTTCATTTCTTTCTTTCTTTCTACACTCATTCTACTTATGCCACCTATTTACTTGCATATTTTTAATGTTTTAATTGCATATATGGAAATTTTTGTCCCATATATGAAGTAGATTATAATAAATTTATGAAAGCTAAACTGAGATATAACATTCTAATGCTTGAATCTACAGTTTAATTGTTGTTTTAATGCACTTAAGGGCAATAGTTTCTGAGATTTAATTTAAACGAATTTTTCCTTGTTGAATTTTGTTTAAAGTTTAAAATTGAGCAAAAAGGAAAAGGATTTTTCTTTGGTGAATTTTGTTTAAAGTTTAAAATTGGTGAAATCTATTTAAATTTTAAAATTTAGTAGATTTTATCAAAATTTAGTAGAGATTTATAATAATCATAAATTAAATTCTAAATAGTTTAATTTGTAAAGTTTAAGTATTTAAAAGGTTTTCTAGATCTATTTATGTATTTGAAAATTCATTTAAATCATTAAAAAAAACAAAATTTAGGAGAGAGAAAATGGAGAAAATGAAAAAACTAAAATTTAGGAGAGAGAAAATGGAGAAAAAAACTAAAATTTAGAACAGACAGAAAATGGAGAAAAAACTAAAAATTTAGGACAGACAAAATGGAGAAAAAAAAATAAATTAGGACAGACAGAAAATGGAGAAAAAACTAAAATTTAGGAGAGACACAAAATGGAGAAAAAAACTAAAATTTAGGAGACAAAAAATGGAGAAAATGAAAAAACTAAAATTTAGGAGAGACAGAAAATGGAGAAAATGAACATTTATTAGCAAGAAAGCGCATACATTTAAGGTATTACAAATCTATTTAGGAGTTGGAACAACTTCCTCATAAATAAGATTTGCATCTTAAATAAATCTCACAACTTGAGTGAGACACCATAATCTCAAAAAACATCTAATAATACATTCTACAATACTCTATATTTCTTCATTAATTCCAAGTTCAAGTTCCTCTCTTAAAGGAGAAATGAATCAAAGCACACCATGAATAAGATACCCCTATTGGAGAAATGAATCAAAGCACAACATGAATAAGATACCTCTGTTGGTCTCAGTCTTAGCTACACTTATAATGGTATATAAAATAACTTGATAACTAAGCTTTCATTTTGTCTTCTTGCTAAAGGGTCCATGCTTGTTCATTTGTTAGTGAAGCTTCATCTCCACCTTTCTTGTCCAGACACTTCAACTCTTAATCTCCTTTTTCTTGATCTTGATTGCATGCTAATATTCTTTGTATTCAACATTGCTCTAGGTTCTTGGAACTTATACTTGTCCTTGATGTTTGCAATTTATTCAAGTTTTATTGCTTATTTCTAGCCGCAAATATCTCCACACTTAAAAACAATGTTAGATTCCTAAAGAGAACAATATTAATTCTTGTCATCATGCTCATTCATGGAATTCACATGTTATTTTATGTGATGTTTGATTGAAACTTCTCAAAGTTTAGATATCTTGTTTTTTGTAAATTTCTACATGAATTCATGTGTTATGTGTATTGTTAATTCTTAGCAATATGGTAATTTACATACCATTTAATTACATACTATAGTTTTTTGAAACTAATGCTCACTATAATGCCATTTTTTTACTATCTTGCCTCCCATAATTAGGTATAATGTCATTTTCTTTGCCAAATGACTTGTGCCATGGGCCTAGTAGTTTTGTGGATTATGTCATATCCGAAACCCCTATTTCTAACCAAATAGTAACTTTTTACCTCTTAAATGGCCATGGCCTAACTTTGATCATATATCATCAACCTTAACTCTAAACTTTGTTATGCAAAAAAACCCCATGCAAGAGAATTGTGTGAATGGAAGGCACCTACTTTTCGATAAAATTAAAATTGATATTTTCTGAAAGGATTTAAATAGAGATTTACATCTCCTAACCTATAAGGATAATAGAAAAAACTTTTATCATAAATTTACTGTACAACCATATCTACTTTCATGAACAAGTTCTCTATTGAAGTCTCATGTAAATGAAAAATGAAGCAATGAACCTTGCTATGATAATGATTGTAAAATTGCTAGAAAAGAAATAAGGGATGCCATTAACAAACTTTAAATATTGATAAAATAAATACATACAAAGCTCGTATTAAAAAGAAGAAAATGTACTATATAAATAAAAAGCAAGAGAAATTGTTGCACCTATCTAAGCCAAATCCCGAGTAACTTTGGAGGAAAGTTCTAATTTGTAATACTAAAGGAAATAATTTGATTTCCTTCAAGCATTTAAATTCCTAACTTAAAAAATTGTATGAATATCCAAACACCATGGACACTATGTTTAGAATGCTCCAATAGAAGTCAAAATATTTCATCTGGAAGACATTAGGTTTTGGATTAAGTGATTTGTAAATGGGAAATATAAATACATTAAATGCTATCAACTTGAATTTTATTAAAGAGGATCTATTTTCATCCCTCACATACATAAACTCTTCAATTTGGTAGTGAAGCAAGGCTTTCTTAACCCTAGACACAAAGCTTCATTACACCTATATTTAAAAGTGGGGATAAAAAAATTCCTTCTAATTGTGTGAACATTATGATTAGCCAAATTTTAGCTAAGTTGTACGAATTTATTTTGGAAAAAAATATTAGTCTACGGTTCATATGTCATTCCACTATGAACCGCTGTTACACAACATTTTTTCACTGTTCCTGCAATCCCCACCTCGCCCATTGGAGGGTCATTTATGTGATCAATAAGTAGTGGCATGCCTTTCAAATACCATCATTGCAGCCCTTTACATGAGAGCAATATTCCTTTTGTTGACAATTCCCCGAGCAGAGATTCATTGAATTGAGAGGTTCATTGAATTGAGAGATAATTTTTCATATATTTGCAGTAGGGTGTTACTAACAAAGATTCTATCACACCATCTAAATTTCACACTGCTAACCAATTGAGTAAATAAAAAATAATAAAATTAATGCATTAATAAAATAAACTAGACTCATATTTTTTCTCTTAATGCACCAACATTATCTTAGGCTAGGGTTTTGGAGATAGGCGTGTGTGTAAAATGCTCCAAGACCATAAAAAAACTTATCAAAATGAGCTAAGGAGTGAAAAATCCTTCATCATCCCACCATCAAAACCGGTGTGCTCCAGACACCCGTGTAAGTGAGGGTTAGGCTTAGGTCAAAGTATGACCAATTCTTCTCAAGGCTACCATACTCGTGTCAGGGAATATCGTGTTTTTGGATGACTACTCAAAAGCCAAAGACTCAACCTCCCATGTGGGATGAAGGTAACCTTAGTGGCCATTCTTAGGAAAACACCCTATAGGTGGTGGATGGGGCAATAACCATCCCTCTACCTTACCTCACCCTAGACAACTCTGTTTGCGGAGTTGAGATCCTATAAGTAAGAAGTCTTTTGGAAGGCCATCTAAGACATAATACTAGGATTTGTTTTCATGTGTGACTACCTTCTAAGACTTTTCTAGTGCATGTTGTTTGGTTTGAGTAAGTGGTTTGGCCTTATGGGTGTTTGTACTAACCTGTTTTGGTTTATATACATTTATTCACCCTAGCTAAACCCAGTAACTGTCAGTCATGTCGAATTTATAGTTTTCCTCTTGAACAAGGTGGAATTTTATCTCTTGCTCGGATAGATCTTGTCACTACCCAAGACTTAGACAAAAATATAATTATGGATTCTATACCTAGTCCTCCTTGTAGTGATTTGGTTTCCATCGAAACATTGGTGAACAATTATGGCTCTCTTGTAAATCCACCTTTGACTGATCCATTAGAACTATAGTTACTGTGGCTAAACCCAGACAATACTACACCTACTTACACTTACATTCCTATTTTACCATTGAAGGATGTTAGTTCCTCTTTGCCCTCTGCATCTGAAGTTTCTGTTGATATGTCATCATTGCCACCATTAAACGTGGTAGGAGCTACACCTCAATTGACACCTCTCACATATTCTTGGGACATTTCATCAGATGTGTTACAAATTTTCCTAGTGTTCCTATGCCTACTTCTTTATCTTCACCATCTATGGTAGTTAACTCTAGTTATCCTATAGGATCAATTATTTTTACTCCAAGTTTTCCTAACCTACTATTCCTATTCCTTAGAATTAGTATATGGGGGGACCTCACTGTTGTTCAACGTGATCATCCTCCTATATCATATTTAGTCAAATTCATAATCCTTTCTTATCCTCCATTTTTCTTTCAAATTTGGAGAAGTTAACTAATGACCCCATTCATCATGATCCTTGGTGGCCACCCATACCTTCCAAGTTGCCTTCCAATATCCCCAAATTTGAAGGGAATTCTAGAGAAAATCCATTAATGTGCATTACCACCTATCATCTGTGGTGGTCATAAAATTATTTTGTGGATGATTCCATTAAACTACGTCTGTTCTAATGCACCTTAACTGGAGATGATGCTAAATGTATATTGAATTAGACAAAAAATATTACATTAATTTTTCGTCGTTAGCTCAAACTCCTTTAACTCATTTTTAGTTACAGATGAGGTATGGCATCGATTTTGATCTCTTTTCTAATTTAAAACAAGATGATGCCATACTGATTTCTAATCACATCCATGACTGGTGATGTCGCAAGGGGTTAATACAAACCAAACTCCCTGATGATATCTTATGTAAATGGTTCATTCGATCATTATGTCCTTAGATAGTCAAGGATGTGTCCATGTTCAGGGATGTTGTTGAGGAACAAACCATATTTGCTTCTCAAAAAATTTATTTGATATATTCTTAAAAAACCAAGTACAAATTGTAGTAATCCTAGAATCATGCTTTACATAAGGTAAAATTGGGGAACTCATGACTTGTACTATAGATAAAAAAACATTTACCCTTAGCAAAAAATATATGATAAAAATTGACAAACTACATAAGCTTAAGCTTAAGGGGATATAATCCTTCTTGCCTTCCATATAGATAATGAAAATTATTGTTCCAAGTCTCAAGTTGCTTCTCATGTTATTTTATAAACCTTGATTGGAAAGAAAAATAGAAGGGCAGAAATGTAAGAAATATAAAACATAATGAAACACAACGTAAGAAATAGAGAACATAATGAAACACACACATACATATCTCTAGACAATCAACACAATTATTTTCCTAGGAAATCCTTATGGGAGACGAGCAAACCTAAAAAGTAATGATGCTCTAGACTCCTTTTTCCCTAGGAAATCCTTATGGGAGAAAAACAACACTAAAATGTAAACATGCTCTACTCTCTTTTCTGGTATGGAAAATATGTGAGTACAAAGAAAGAGGTAATCTCTCTAGAGTTAGCTAAGACTTTTAGCGTGTAAGGTTGCCATAAAAACTTAACTTCATACATTTTTCTCCCTAACTTCACACTCCTAGTTGTATTTTCAACTATGGAACAAAATACAATAACACAAAATGGAACTCTTATTCCTCCTAGTGGCCAAGTATTTAACATAGCATGATAGCCAATTAGGTGTAATATTTGAATCTGTCAACCATTAACGAGGTTTGTGATTTTATACCTTTTAGAGTCTTGTTAAAATTACACATGTAGCTAGCTTGCCATGCATGATTAATGGGGCTAAAATGTCATTCTCTCGTACCATGACCCACAGAAATGTCATTTAATACCTCAAAATGACTCCAAAAGGTTTTAGACCCCAATTCTCCACCCACCATTAAAATGACCCTACAAGTTGATTCTTTCAGTTTTTTCACTCTATAAGCATCAAAATATAATATGACAAATAATATAATTAAATCCAATCTTATAATATTATACAATCTTATAATATTTGAAACCTAAGGTCTTTCCCATACCAAAGTATGTTCTTTTAAAACATGTTTTATTGGTGATATGGGTGATTTAGAAATGATTGGGAGAGCGAAATTCCTCATTTAATATGTACAACATGTTTGGTTCATGCCACTAAGCCAAGAATTTTAAATTCAACTGACTTTTAATATAACCAACTAAATCCTGCAAAAAAAGAATAAAACAATTTATGTTAGGGTTGTGGATTCAGGCATTGAAACAACACACCATGATATTTCAAATTTAAAAATAATGGTTTGAGTCCTAGGTAGCTTAGAATCCTATTTTTTTTCAAAATAAGGATGCACTCCCATTTGATTCTCATTATTAGGTTGTAATCATGAGGCTCTCGCTCAAGAGTGGACCTTCCCAAAATCTTGTGACGTCTTGTCACAAACAAAACCATCAAACTGAAAAACACATCATGCAAGAAACATAGCTCGCTGACATATCATTTTTCTCCTTCAAAGAAAAAAATTCACATCATGTGAATATCTCCATGTAATCTTACATATTGGTGTACAAAACCATCAACCAAACACAAGTCGACAAAACATGCCTCTTCAAACAACTGACTCTCAAGTCAAATAATAGAGCTCATGTACAAATTTCCTTCCTATATTCTTTATCAACCTCTTCTATTGATTCTTGAAAGGTGGATACTTAAATCCTTCCTAAAAATTTGAGCTCTAAAATGAGAAGACATATAAGGTCATTTTAAGTCATTCTTCTATCCAGTTATAAAAACCAAGTGAATATTTCTACATATTGATTTCTGTCCCATAAACTGTACAATATATGTGGAGTTGCCTCGCCCTAAGCGAGATGTTTAACAAAAATAATAATAGAGAAACAATTAGTGACATCACCAGAAGATGTAGCCTCTTCAAGGTATCATATCCTCTCATCAAGGTCAAGAATCTATTCACCAAAAATGTCCTATGGAAATGATGGTGTAAGAAACAAAACTAGACAAAAACCTTCAGTGAGAACAACAAAATCTAGAACCTCTTCAAGATCTTCAATCTGATCGTAAAGTTAAATTACATGTCTTGATCAAGTCCAACAACAAATAAACATTCAGTGACAACACCAAAATCTACAACTTCTTCAACATCTTCTAAACCATCTTCAAAGTCAATATTGTGTGCATCAAATTCCTCAGCAAGGTCATCAATGGAGTCATCAAAACTACTATTTCAAACTTCAATGCCAAAAATAAGTCGAAAGAATTCAATTTCTCCTCCAAAACCTTCTTCTCTAAGCAAAGCTAGCATGATGTCGTCGAGAAATTCAGTGATTCCATGAGGAAATTCTATCAAAGTTAAAAAAAATCCTTTTCATCCATATTTAATGCCTACTTTTTCAGGTGGAACACCTCCAAATTTAAGGACCACAATGACATAAAATATGTAACTTTACCTAATAGTTGTAGACCTAGAACCCCCAACTTTGCGTGACATGTACAATTGAAGATCTTATATGGTAAGCAGTGTGAGAAGAGAGTCATGGTCACTGAGTTGAGCAAGAGAAATAGTTTGGTATGACAACATTACTTGTGATAGGTCTAGCTAGCAGGCTACCAAATTACATGGTAATGGCATTCAAAATGTGAAAATTCCCATTTCACTTGGAAATAAGATGGTAGAGAAAGGCATAGATGAAAGGAGATATCCATTTATTTGCATAATTTTTTCTAGCATGGACCTTAATGTCATAGCCTTCTTTTGCCTAAATGAATGCAAATTTCCTTGCCATTTGGCTTGCGACATTCATAATTCATGCTCATGGAACATGATTGTGTTGCAATTGTGATAACATTTTCTGTATGCAGAAGCTAATAAAAAATGATTGAAAATGACATTTTTGCTCTGTTTTTTTGAAGATTTAAGGAAAATTACACCAAGTAGCTTCCAACCTCATATGACCATCATGTCAAACTCATCTCAGGATATTGTCCAAGTAAGAGCCACTTAAGCAAGCAATCTAGTATACATGACTCCAATTTCAATTAGCAGCAATGAAAGTTCTAAGTATGGTGCAAACATTGCTCTAGATCCTCAATGGGGCATGTTTGATGGCAATAATTTGGGGAGTGAGAGAGGGAGATGGTAGGAGAAAAAAATCAAGGAATCCTCGGGAAATTGAAAAATATATAACTAATAAGGTGGAATACATTTGTAACCTAAGAGAGAAACCTGTGAGGAAATGGGTGAAGTTGGTATTACACACCCAATTGGACAACCTCGAGGAGAAAACATTTCTCCCACTTTATTTGTTGGCATAATCTAGTAAGTGTTATTCACTAGCATGTATTTTGTAAAGGCCTTTCAACCTAGTTCCCATTCAACTCCATCCATCGGGTTGTAGAGGATTCCAAGCCTAATTTCATAAAAAGTAAGTTGGGGATGATCACATTGACTTGCTTGATGACATTTCTATGAAGATTAACTACCTTGAACTATTTTTTTTGCGTAGGGAAAGAGACACATTCCCATGTCTGAGCATGAAAACGTTCTTTGATATTGTTAATGCCTCTAGTGTTTACTTCTACAAGTTCTATAGGCAGAGTCTGTAAAGGGCCAGGTAGCCTATGGATCTCATCTTTTATGAAAGGTGACATATCTAGTAAATGCCCCTACAGTCAATCTCTGGAATGGATCTAAATAGAATTTCTTCATTTTAATATCCGTAAAACACAACAACTTTAAGGTAAACTATGTACATGTGTCATTTCTTCCACAAACTAAAGTGTATAAGTAGTAAATTTTATACCAAGTGTGCTCCCACTATGTAAAGCGCAATTTGGTGAACTTATCATTTTTATAATATCTTTTTCGATTAAATTTAGTTTCACACATGATTAATTATTGCTTTGAAAGTTGTGTTCTACATAATTTGTGTACACTAAATTACAAATTGATTTTTTGAAATCTATTTTGTGAATGTCGACCAATAGATATATATCATGGAGGATGAAAGACGAAGATCAGCAGAATCCCATATGGAGGTTCAGGGATCGGAGGATGTTCACGGTATTTAAATATAATCTTAAATCTCCATACATGTGTACATATGGAATTGATTTTTTTATTAACTTTGTGAGTGAAATTAGTTGTTAATAAGTTTCATATTTTAATTTTTAGGAGGCAAGAGGAGAAGGGTTTCTACTCCATCCATGGAGCGTGGCCAAGGTTCAACCGGTCGAGGTATGAGTGTTAGCAGGTTGCGGGAAGGGGTGATATTTATTCCCCCGAAGGCCAATCAACGGCTGCTGGTTCTCAACAGGGTCACTGTGGGTCTAGTTCTCAGCAGCGTCATTCTGGGTTTGGTTCTCAAGAGGGTCATGTTGGAGAAGATGTTAACCAACAACATCAAGGTTGCCATCAATTTCAATATTTTTTCATTAAATTTGTACAACTTTTTTTACACGTGTTTTTTCTAATATACGAAATTTTATATATATATTGATGCAGAGGCCGAAAATGTTCGAACTAGTGGTCAAAATAGACACAGGGCAGCCCGCTACATTCAAGAATAAGGCTGTCAACCCAACACAACTTATCCGGCCTCAACCAATAGATATATATCATGGAGCATGAACGATGAAGATCAGTCGAATCCCATATAGAGGTTCAGGGATTGGGGGATGTTCACGGTATTTAAATATAATCTTAAATCTCCATACATGTGTGTACATATGGAATTGATTTTTTATTAACTTTGTGAGTTAAATTAGTTGTTAATAAGTTTCATATTTTAATTTTTAGGAGGTAAGAGGAGAAGGGTTTCTACTCCATCCATGGAGCATGGCCAAGGTTAAACCGGTCGAGGTATGAGTGGTAGCAGGTTGTGGGAAGGGGGTGATATTTATTCCCCCGAAGGCCAATCAACGGCTGCTGGTTCTCAACGAGGTCACTGTGGGTCTGGTTCTCAACAACATCATTCTGGATCTGGTTCTCAGCAGGTTCATGTTGGAGAAGATGTTAACCAACAACATCAAGGTTGCCATCAATTTCAATATTTTTTCATTAAATTTGTACAACTTTTTTTACATGTGTTTTTTCTAATATACGAAATTTTATATATATTGATGCAGAGGCCGAAAATGTTCGAGCTAGTGGTCAAAATAGACGCAGGGCAGCTCGCTACATTCAAGAAGAAGGTTTTCAACCCAGCACAACTTATCCGGCCAAGATTACTGATATACCATGGGAAACCAACATGGCGGAATGCACCTTACAAAGGTGTGAAAGCCTTCAGGAAAAATTACAAAGAGATCTCGTGGCTTTGTCTCTACCTGCTGAGAGTCGACAAAGCCTTGAAATAGTTACACATTCATTGGGTGAAATGGTAAATGTGTACAGAAATCTTGGACCAACAACTGATTCATTTGTAGAACTGATGAGAAAGAGAAAAGAAACAGTGATGGGTCCTGATAAATGGGAGGACATTAAACAAAAAGTTACAAGAGAAGTGGCCAAGTCAATGTTTAATTATAAGGAAGGACCAAAAATAAAAATGTTGAAGGTGCAGTATTTCAAGCACCCAGACATAGCTCGTTATTTGTATGATTGTCATCTTGCGGCCTTTGGAAGGCTTCCATGGAACGATGAGTTTCCTGTTTATTTTGCACAAATGTTTTATGCAGAATTTTTTTTGGGTATGAAACCCAACTACAATGACCTTCCTTCAGAATTTTTTGGCCCGGGGAAAGGTCGATTATATGACTGTAAGGGCGCTAAGCGAGATGTGGAGTTGCCTCGCCATGAGCTGCCATTGGTGAGTCGACCGTTTCGAGTCGAAACTCTGCTATCAGAGATGAATGCAACTTCTCAAATAAGTTGAGAAGCAAGGGATGTTATGATCGACAATCTTCATAGTGGATTGAGTGGAGTCGATCTTTGTTTAAATCAACAAAGAGCACGTGAAAATGCACATGCCAATTTTGTTTATTGTACAGATGACGAGATTTACAACATGAATGTTGAAGATCTCCGAACATATGCAATAAATTGTCGCAATGGTTTGCAAGAGCTAATTTTTCATGAGGAAGAGGGCACCGGAACGGTATGTGTTAGTGACCTTAGGGTTTGAAATTATTTTTACGTATACATGTGTACAATTTGTAATAAATACATGTGTATGTACATGTATACATTTATTTGTATGTGTACATTAATCTAACAAAAATGTATGATTATATGTTAAAACACCATTTGCAGTTCTCACACATGATGTGTGATGAAAATGTTAATATCACGTTCGGGACCTCTGGTTCAAACAATGCAGATGGGTCTGACCATCAAGATATGTTGGCACATGTTAGTGTTTTTTAAGTGACTTTAAAATAAATAATTGTTGCCACACATGTACATGTATGTATATATATAATTTGATAAATGTTTTAACAGGCACCGATTCCGTCTGATGTTTTTGGGATGGTGGTACCTTCCTCTTCCTTGGGAGATGTACCTTCTACTTCCTTGGGAGATGAGCCACAAGTATGGACAATTTTTCACAAGTTTAAAATTTATGTTTAAAAGTTATATATATATATATATATATATATATATTCTACCTCAAAAAGTTCCATTAAAAATTGAGATATATATATATAGAGAGAGAGATCTATATTTTGAGTTATTTAATTTTTTTTGAATTTAGGTTCCTATAGAAGATTTCTTTAATCCGCGGACTCTAGCGACGGAGATAGGAACATCCACAGCATTTGAACAAGTTGTCTTTAGTTCCTTTTTTTAATATTAAATTGAAAATAAGTTTATATATGTACACGTGCATTTTCATTTGAAATTTTTTAATATATATATATATATATATATATATATATATATATATATATTTAACTGTACATGTATATTGTACAGTTTACCACTGCAGATGTTCCTATGGGAGAACTTGTTCATCAAATGGAGAGGGAACCTTATGAGGTATTGCATGATTTTTTTGTTATATTTTTTTTTTTACATGAAGTTCTAGATATATATATTCTCATTCATTTTTAAAACATCAAATTTTAATGTTCAAGTACATGTGCATTGTGTATGTAGGTTTCCCATTCACAGGATAGGGCGCGGACTGAGACCCTAGTAGGGAAGACGCTAGATCGGTCTCCATTTGATGGACATGATTTACAATAGAATTGATTTCAAAATTTAGATGGTTTTAAAATTTGTTAAACTTGATACAGTTTGATACTTGTGAGATTTACAATTTTTGGACATATTTTATTACATTGTTATTATATAATTTGTTTTATTTAATTTTTGGATGGTTTTAGTACTTTTGGCATGTGAATATTTAATGTTAAATGTTTTTGTTGGATAGTTGAATTATAATTGGCATGGCATGCGAAGTTTTTAAAACTCAAGTTTTGGATGGTTTCAATCTACATTTTGCATGTGATATTTAATGAACTTTAAATTTTTAATGTTTTAATGTTGCACAATATATAATCAAAAGGTTTTTAAAACTTAAAGTTTTGTATGGTTTCAATCTACAACTTAAAGTTTTGGATGGTTTCAATCTACATTTGCACATGTGGTATATAATGTTAAAGGTTTCTATTGGATCTAGTTGAACTATAATTGGCATGGCATGTGAAGTAATGATCTATATATAATTTAAAGTTTTTTAAACTCAAGTTTTGAACGGTTTCAATCTACATTTTCAGTAAAATAGTGCATAGCCATAGCCACTTATGATAGGTTTTATATAACCCTATATGGGATAGTATCAATTAGGCTTGGTTGCTTGATCTATATGAGATCTTCATGTAAATGTGCTTGAGGATGTGTAAATTGCAAGTGTTAAAATTGAGTTTTTGTGAGATTTAATGTTAAATTTTATACACATAAAGCATGAATTTAAACTCTTAAATAGCATAAAATAGGAGACAAATACACCATAAAAATAACCACAACACAGAAATTCATGAAGGATTTCACCCCTCTTGGGCTGCGTCTCCTTCGTCCAGCTTGCAATGGCTTAGCGCTATATCATTATGCTAAAAAATGGTGGTTATATTAGTTTACAGTGCTCCAATGGCTTCAAAACTTGTTCCGTTAGCTTCAGAATTATAAAAAATGCATGTTTAGCCTCTTTTTGCTCTCAAATTAGTAAAAAACTAAATAATTTATGAGTTACCATAGATTTTTTGCTAGTCACTCTACAAATTCCCCAAATTTTGGAAATGTCCTAAAAATTCGCCCTGAATTTCCCTAATGGAGCAACAAGGGAGTCGGAGCATTGCAAAGACCAAAATTCATAACTAGCCATTCAAACAAACCTTCTTTTCTTTTGAATGTTGTCTTCCATATGTCACCTTCAACAATTCTAATTTGATGATAACCACTCCTTAAGACCAACTTAGTAAAATATTTTGCATCTTTCAATTGATAAAGTAAATCATCAATTCTAGGAATTGGGTAATGATTATTTACCGTAATTTATTTCAATGCATGGAAGTCCACACACATGCACCATGTTCCATCCTTCTTTGGCACCAAAACAGTAGGTTACCCGCATGGAAAATTACTTGTTCTAGTGATCCCTTTCTCCAACAAATCTTGAATTTTATTTTTAATTTTTTTCACTTTCCATCACTGACATCTTGTACATGCCAATGTTAGGAATGAGACAACCTTGATGAAATTGTATTTCATGTTGGATTCCCCTCTTGGGAGCGAATACTTTTGGCTCCTGAAACATCTGATCATATTGGTTAACAACCTCAAGCAAATCAGATTTCAATCTTGAGTCACAATCTTGAAAAGCTTCATTCTCAACATTATTATTTTGTTTTACCATTAAAAGCATAAAAATCTTTCTATACTTAATGACTCTCTTCGTTTTTTTGGAATTTACAAGTAAAATATTTAGTTTCTGTCGATATGCTCTAACAATGTACTCAATACCATATTTGAACAAGTGATATGAAAAAAAATATCCTATCATAGAAATCTGGGCTTCCCAAACAATTCTGGAAATATCAAATTTAACTACATCAAGTTCAACTTTATCAATAAAGTTTTTTGTGATTGAAAATCTAATTAGTATGCATTTCCTCATCACTTTAAAGTTTGCATTCTTGCATACCCAAACAAAAGGATAAGATCTAGGATGAGGAATGACCTTTAAATTTAACTTCTTGATGAAGTATTCATAAATAAAATTTTCTTGTGAACCACTATCAAAGAGTGTATCAATTTTGGTATGCTTTGGTATCCACTTGTGAATGGCTTCTCTCTACCCTCTTGTGAAATGTTTTTCCCTCTTTCTTCAAGAAATGTTTCTTGAACCCAAACCTCATCTAAACTTGTGGGATTAAACAGAAAAATGGGATTAAACTGAAAATATGATCAATGATGGCTATGCAAGATGCTTTGAAAGTTGTGAACGGTTTCAATCAATGCACATAGAAAAACTACTTGGAACAATTAATTGTGCATTCTAGAACATATCTATCCAATACAGGTAACATTTTTCATCAATGCACATTGAACATATCCGACCATTGGACAAGCAGATTTTGTACGAGATTTTCAATCAGGATTAGAGATGTGGGTCAAATCTCACAAAAATTCGGAGAAGTGCTTCAAGTCTCTTGTCTGAAAGGAATTTTCATACAAAACTATACTGCAGATGATTTATTTACATTGTGTCCATACTTTTTACCAGAAAATCCAGCTAGTTTTCATTAATGCACATAGAAAAACTAGTTCCAGTTAATTGCATTCTAGAACATATATATTGAGTACGTAAATAATTTTTCATCAATGCACATGGTAAAACTAGAACAATTAATTTCATTCTATATATATATATACATATACATATCCAATACATATAACATTTTTCATCAATGCACATGTATGTTTGTAAAACTACTTTCAGGTGATATTAGAGCATGTGCTTGTACCCAAACAATTTGTACATGTGCAAACACTTGCACAAATAACATAAGCAGCTCAATTTTTAGTTGAGTACTGAAAGTTCTAAAACATATTTAATCCAAAGATAATAAATTGTTGGACAATTCACTCAGAAAAATTCTAATGGAATTCCATCCTCAATAATCCGTTCATGATCGGATTTTGACATTTTCCATCTCTTAATTTTTTATTTTTTCTTTGATTGAACTTCTATCAACTTTATGCGCACTGCACACACCAAAGTGACTATATTGACAACTTATGGAATCAAGTTCATAGTCTTCAAAGTAAACAAAGTCTCCACTTTGATGAGTTTGTTTGAAAAAATAACCTTTCAGTATAATAGACCCTCTGTCATACTGAAATCCGTGAGCATCATAGTTTTGTAATAATTTCATTTTTCGTTCAGTGCAACGCATCAAATAATATTTCATATTTTCATCGTTGTCAATAGGTGCAATTACAGCAAAACATCTCCTCACAATAAAATGAATTTAACAAAATTATGCGTATTTAAATTTATTTCTAGATCTTTAAATCATTAGAAAGTAATTCAAATGTTACCTTCTCTAACAAGATCAGAAACTCGATCACCATCGGATAATATTGTAGTTTCCTCTTATTGCATTTCTTCAAACATTGCAACAGACATTTTGCCCTTTGTATTTAGCTCTGTATGTTTCCAATCGTTCACATACATTTTGTTTTCACAAACGTCATTGGATTTTGTGTTGTCTATGCAAACATCACAAAACAAGAATATTTTCTTTTATCTAATGCAAACACATTTCTGGACGACCTTGTTTGAATTGAATGCAATTTTCGAGTCCCTTTTATTTTTTCAATGTCATTTCCAATTGATCTATCTACGTCTTCGATTCCAATATGCCAGAAAAACCTTTATATGGAAAATTAGAAGAAGAATTTGTAAATATGATATCAAAATACAATCAAAGATAATCATTGCATGATAAATGTACATTATTTAAAATTAGATTTCCAATATAAATTAAATTGAATGTACCTTTGCACTTCTCTTGATAGGTTTCTCTCATGGCTTAGAGTAGCGATGCACCATTTAACAACTTATTCAGCATTCACAAGTCGACTTGTGGAGTGGTTCATTTGATATCTTCGAAGTACTCGTTTTATGCATGCTCTTGCACCGTCATGTTCTCCTTTTCCATGGCCAGTTTCAAAGAAATTCCAACAATGTTTAATGCAGGTTTTCTTATGAAGACAACACAACCAAAAGAATGATCGTGCATATTTGAATTGACCTGCGCATCCGTCTGACCATATCCAATGTTCATTGAATGTTATTCCACGATTTTTCAATGAATCATAAATTCTTCCAAAACAATGTTGTACAAAACATGTATCATGTGTACGATCGTCATTGATATAAAAGTGATATTCTTTAATGATATGTCGATTTTCACTCGTGCTTTCTATATGATCGACATTTTGTTCAGCATGTCTATATAGAATATGGACGAGCATGGAGACTTGGTCAGAATGATAGTATTCACTCCGAATTTATTTTTGTGGAACAAATGTGTAGTTTTCTGCAAAATCAATCACTGACAAAATGGTCCCTGGTGGAAAAACTTCACGAGATTTTTTGAATTGCAAGTCTTTCCATCGAGCTCTATGGGAATGCTTGGTATATTTGTAAATTTCTGCCTCAAACTTTCTCAAAAAGTCTATCAGAAAAATTTCGTCTTCTAGTAATTCAATTCTTTTAACACTATTTGCACCTTGAATCGATGTATCGATATATTCATATCTATTCCATTTCACTTTCATGTTGGACAATGATTGATCATTTATATCAATACGATATTTTTTTTGAAATTTAGTCAAATGTCCACAATCATCGCATTTTTTACCACCAACACATTTCTTTTTGTAAAATAGTTCATCGCTTTCTCTTTCACATAGAATTTGAGATATGAAATCACGGATAGTGGAAGGAGGAGGTGAATCCTTCCACAATGTTCTACCGAAATCAAGGAATGTGTCATAATATAACTCAAATTCCACATGATAACGGCAACAACAAGTGTCGCGTACGGTGATAGGTTTTACATACCATGGTTTTTGTTGAACAAAAGCACTGAGTGAAACATGAATTTGATGATTCTCTTCTTTGAACTTGTTGAATAACTTTATCTGAGTGGTTTCCAAGAGATATTTTTCATGTTCTTCGTACTGATGTCCTGCTATTCTTCTTCGCATCACATGCCTTGCAGTTGGTGAAACACGTGAATTGTTCTTCCAATATTCATATATTATTTTTTTAACATTTTCTCCAAGTCTATCTTTGTATGGTTGCCTACAAATAGCTCTCCAACAAGTGAGTTCATCATTTACATCTATTTGCAACCGAAATTTCTGATGTTTGTGCAAAGTTTTACACGAGGTTCCCAGTGCTCGTGCCATAGATGTTACCAAACGATTCTCTTGAGTACTTGAGGAAACCATTTCCATCTGTATTCCTCTACGTACAATTGAAACATCTTTCTCTCTAGATCTCTTAATTGACTTTATAGCACTATTCATATTTTTTATCACTTCTTCCTTCATTTTTTTTATCTTTGGTTGATTTTCGAATACCCAATAGTGTCGTAGCTTCTTTTAATTTCCTTAATGAGAGGAGACCTTTCAACATTTGAGCCTGAACTGTCACCCGCTCATTTAAGAAATACTTTTCAAAAATGCAGTTAACACGATATCGTATAACATGGTCAGGTTTTTTATCTCCATATGTGTGAGTGTCAACATTTTCTAACATCTCATTATCGATAGTGATTTAATCTATACATATTCAAAAAAATAGTACATATTCAATAAATAACTTAATTAATAAATATATCTAAAATTTCAAATATTTTTCAAATTAGTTCATCAAATAAAAATTAAGCTTCACATTTTACATTAAGAAAATTTTAAATATATCAATAGATAATAATATTTACATTTACATACCTATTTCAATTTATGCTTGAGGTTGATTTTCTTCTTCAATATTTTGAGGAATATCTCTGTTTGTTTACATTAAACAAAATATTTTTCAAACTAGTTCATCAAATAAAAAATTAAGCTTCACATTTTACATTAGGAAAATTTTAAATATATCAATAGATCATAATATTTACATTTACATACCTGCTTCAATTTCTGCTTGAGGTTGATTTTGTTCTTCAATATTTTGAGGAATATTTCTGTCTGTTTACATTAAACAAAATATTTTTCAAACTAGTTCATCAAATAAAAATTAAGCTTCACATTTTACATAAGGAAAATTTTAAATATATCAATAGATCATAATATTTACATTTACATACCTGCTTTAATTTTTTCTTGAGGTTGATTTTCCTCTTCAATATTTGAGAGGGCTTCTAACTTTCTTTTGCGAGATTGTCTTGTCTCTTCTCTACGTTCCTCAGGGTCTCTTTTTCGATCATATTTTCTCGCACAAGTTTTTCGATTTCCCATGATAATAGGGTATGAAGTTCAAAAAAATTCCTTCAAAAAATTAGACAATAACTCAATTACAAAAAATATCACAAAATATTTAATATAAAAAAATTCAGTGTAAATTTTTTGCAAAAAATACATACTCCAATCCAAAACACTTTAAAAAATTCGAGAGAAAAATGTCTTATAAAAATGAAACGAAGCTCGAAAGATTTACTTCAACTCAAAACACATACATACCTCCAAGAAATGTCTTTTGAATGTACGTCCAAGAAATTTTTTTAAGTTCAAAACAATTTTTGCCAAAATCAGGCCGCCTCCAAGAAATGTCTTCCAAAAAAATTCTTTGTAAAATGAATTTGCTTCCAAGAAATGCTTTTAAACCCAAAATTTGAAGATAATTTTTTGAACCCAAACCAAGATCTTTATAAAATGAGATGAAATGTGCGAAATGTGCGAAAATTGTGAATCATTTCGCGGCAATTTATATTGCCGCGAAATGTGTTTTAGTAGGGGCTCCGCAAAACTTTCCGGCCGATGGAAAGTTATACAATAGTTCAACCAAATTTTTTATTAAAAGTTCGGCTGAACTATTAATACGTTAGATTTAACAAGCCTACGGCGGAAAACATATTTCGGCCGAACTTAGATTAAAAGTTCGGCCGAACTAACGCGTCACCAATTACGCAAAAACCAGGTTCTGAATACGGTTCTGCAACTTTGCACTGATTAAACTCCATGAAAAGTTGTTAATTAACTATCGGAACCAAGACAAGCATTTTCGGAATTGAATCTACTTTCAGGAAATATAAATTTTATGGAATTTCATAAACATTCATTAATTTTATTTATTTTTCTAATAAAATGGGTGCAAACAATTTCTGAGGGTCATTGTGATTCAGTGAAATCAAAATTTTGTATCTCCCAAAATACATTGTAAAAAAAATTGAAAATATTATGGGTAATTACATTGGTCTGTCGTCTCTAATGGGTAGCTTTTATATTTTTAGTTTATAACTTATATTTTAAGAAATTTCATGCGACGCGAAACATATCCAAAATACGCAGTTTTTCGTATTGAACCAGTTCAAAAAATTCTAGTAATTATGATATGCATCCATTGGCTTTGTAAATATGACGAAAACAAAGTAGACTCTGTCTATATTGTTGTAACACATTTTGTTTTTTCAAAAACAAAAATTTTCAATGAATACAACATTGCGTCATAACATGACTTCTTATGAATCCTTTGATTGTTAAGAAACACACACTCAAAGAAACGCTAAGTTGACATATCAAATCTGCATAAAAAAATTTCAAAAAATAAGTAATATAAAGCTAACAAAATTTCTCACAACTTTTATTTTTATCGCAAAATGAAATTCTACACAGAAAAATTGTTATAGTTTGCAGAAATTTGAAGAACCGAAAAAAATGAAATTTTTTTCTCAAAAAAGGGAAAAAAGTGTAACCCAGCTTCACATTTTCACCCTATTACAAGATCAGTTGAATCTATTTAGATATTTCTACATTTAATTGATTCTTCATTAGCATGAGAAGGGAAAATGCATGGACAACTATTAATTAAAATCTATAATTATGCAAGTTTACAACCCTATGCTTATTATTTGTGCATGTGACTCAATTATATATTGTAGAAGGTATGTATTAAATGACATAAAACATGATCAACTCATTGCAAAGTTAAATGATCATGAATTTCTAGACATATTAATTAAAAAAAAAATGAAAGAAGGCTTCTTTTGGGGAATTAATATTGTGATTTAAGTGGATGGGTTCAATATATATGTTTATAACTTTAAGCCATGTTATTAATTGTATAATTTATATAGTGGGATTGCATCCTTCTCTACAAACAATCAATTAATATTACAAGAAAGTGGGATTGCACAGTTATTTGCTTCTACCCAAAAATTAAGACTAAGTCCTTTACATCGAAGCATACAATTAGCCCTTTCTTTTAGAGTGTGATTTTTCCTTTAAACTACACCATTTTGTTGTGGAGTATATGGAACAATATGTTGCAATTGAATGTCATGCTCAGTGCAAAAGTGGATATATTTTTTGTTAACATATACTCCTCCATTTTCAGATCTTAACTTAAGAATGTGATGTCCAGATTGTTTCTCAGTGAAGGCCTTAAAGGCCAAGAACATGTTAAAAGCTTCACTCTTGAGTTTTAAGAAGTATACCCAAGTGTGTCTGGAAAAATCATCAATGAAAGTTAAGAATTACTTGCAGCCAGAGAAAGAAACAACAGGAAGTGGACCACATAAATCACTGTGCACAAGCTGCAAAGGGGTTGAAGCGTGCCAAGAGGCACGTTTGTCAGAACTATCCCTGTGATGTTTTCTAAGTACACATCTGGAAAAAACACCATCTCGGCAAGATACCATAGGAGACTTGTCACCATATTTTATTTACATAGAGTTTGAAGAGACCAAATCACTCATGCCAAAATTTTCTCACTTCATCATTATGAGCAACAAAAACGGAGGAAAGACATGATGACCCAAAGTTGTCAAAATTATGCAACCTTGTGGAATCATCAGCAATGCCAGTAGCTAAAATATTTCTAGGATCTTTGAGGTCCTTAATTACAACATCATGAGGTGAGAGTTATATTGTTTTCCCTTCACCTGAATGAGTTATCTGATAAACAGATAGAAGGTTATAGGACAAGGTAGGGACACATAATACATCATTAAACTGACCATTATCTATATGAATGGTTGCATATCATACAAAAATAAGAGATATATCATCACCAACATAAATATTTTTGGTGTTACAATCATTTAAAGAAGAAAAAATGGTTTTATTTTTGGCCATGTAGTAAGAAGCTCTAGAATCAATGAGCCACTCATGAGAATAAGAGGAAGAAGATACATTCAAAGAATAACCAGATCTTGATGCTTGACAACCACAGGTAGAAACTGCCATTCCTGAAGATCAAGTTTAAGAGTTCTCCAAATTGATGTTGTGCTTCTTCATTACTGCTTATAAGGCTTCCATATTCTTAAAAGATTTTGACTCTATGTGGCCATCACGATTACAAAATTTTCAATGTATATCTATCTTGTTCCCTTTCTTTTTATTTGCCTTATCAGTTTGTTGAGTTGCATTTTCAGTTTACGGTTGAAATTGCTTAAGACCCTTGTTTGGTTTAGTACCATTCCTTTTAGAATACTGCTTCTTGGGATTCTTTTAATATGGTTGATGTTGGGCTGCTAAGGATTTCTTAGAAGAGTTTCCAGTATTAATAAGACCAATTTGTAAGATTTTTTCTTGTTATCTTAACAAAGAGTCACAAAAGGCATCAAAAGAGGGGGGCTTGTAGGTTGTTCCTTGAGATATGAGGGCTTCTCTAGTGGAATTGAAGGTGGAAACAAATACAGAGTATACAGGGCCAAGATTAGCAAGGATGAAATAGATAAGGCTACCATTTTCCTTTTTAACCTTACAACATTCTAAAATAAGTCTAAGGGTCTTGAATTTGGACATAAAATATTCACTATAGGAGAAATTATTGGGGTCCAAAGTAAGCAACTCATTTTCAAGCTAGTGGACTTTGATTTCATTTTAATGCCAAAAACAATATTTAGATTTTTCATAGCTCCATGAGGGGAGTCAATGTCTTGGATATGAAATCTAAGATCTTGAGCAATGGATATTCCTATCAACCCTCGTCCTTGATCTTATTATTTTCCCATTTAGTGGCTTTATCTCCATTGGTAGGTTTAGTTTCTTGTCCTGTGGCTATTCTATAAAGCCCTTTACTTCTAAGTAAGTCTACCACGTAGGATAGCCATTGGAAATAATTGGTGTTGTTAAGAATAATCGGGTATGCACTTTCCATTTTTTTTCAAAAAAACCTGAAGCTGTAAGGACTTAAACCAACTGCTCCAATGGAAATATCTCTAAAGATTAGGTCGGTTCAAAAAAATAGCTCTGAAAATGACTTCCAGAAGAAGAAGTTATGCCTTTTTGAAAAATATTGTAATAGATGCCGAATAGTTACCTGAGAGGTTGAAAAATGATGATGAAGATTTTTTTTTTTTTTTAAATAACCCCCCCACCCCCGACCCCCTTTTCCAAACTTAATACAATAGGCTCACTTTTAAATAAAAACTACTTTATGTGACCTAATTTTATAAATAAGTGAGAGGCACTTTTACAATGTTACTTTTGCATGTGTTTTTTAAATAAAAAAACTTTTTTTTAAAACTAGAAACTTGCCAAAATGCTTTTTAAGAAAAATTAACTCAACAAAAATCTTTTTAAAAAAATATTTTTGAGAAAGAGACTTGAACCCAAGACCTCTATTCTCATAAAGCAACTTTACACCAAGTGAGCTAGTAAAAGGATTCTATAATTGTTTGAAAGGAGAAAGGGTTTTTTTTGTTTTAGCTCTTCGATGTGTGTGTTTTTTCCTGCAAAAAAAAAAACAAATTATGTGAAAAAAACAAAATACAACCCATATGGCAGAATGTTATATTTTTGGTTAGTATTACTAGCAAATATTCTTTTTCCACTATTTTTCATTTCCCGAACTCGCACAAAGATGCGGGGAAAGAGCATACGTAGAAGAAAATTATCGTCTTCCTATTTCTGACTTGCCGAGATTGCATACAGCGCAGAGCAAAGAGAATACACAGAGAAGAGGGTATAGATCCGAAAATTAAAAAATATAAACCAAAATAAATAGATGGAACCGAAATAAATAGAAGGATTACTAAATATCACTGCAAAAAAGAAACTTTATACCTCCATATCTAAAATGACATAACTTTGGCAACTGGAAACCTTTTCGCATGAAACGAAAGGGGTTCCTCACTATAACAGATGCTCCAGACACAACATAGCAGTCCTCCTAGCCCGAAAGTGGTCAGAAATAGTAGATCTGGAAAATGGCAGTCGTATGCAGTCAAATTGACTTCAGATTTGGATCAACAACAGATGCAGCCCTCAGAATGGATCTGATACCATGTAGGAATCTATAGGGTAATTTCCTTAGATCAAACACTGAATTTCACCGCTCACAAATTAGTACACCAGCATTTGACGTGGTTAAAACCCTCGAAGAGGGAAACAATCCACGACCTGATCCAACGCAGCCACTTCAGGAAATTTATTAATATAAAGAAAGAAAATTTACATAAGATTCTCTCATAAATGGTTACTGGAAAAATGACTCTCCATGCTCTTTAAATATATATCACTAACCAATCGGGTGTTAATTCACAGATCAAGTGTCGGTAATATCGAGGACAGAGTGAACCGTCAGATCCTAAATATCGTGATCGTCAGATTATAAGTTACAAATGTACATAGTAAAGAAACACACTTTACCTAGCACTACGCTAGACCAAGTTATACTTAATTATTTCCTACATGTCGGAATATCCTAACAAAAAGGTGCATCAAGATGTTTATTTTTTAGTATGTGTTGAAGAAGTCAATGATCTACATAGAAAATGCTATGATTTCCTTGAGGTAGATAATATGGTTGAATAGAAGTTTTATGATGAACATAAAAGTTTTATTTCAAAGGAAGGTTTTGACCACACGTTATCAAATAGTAGGTAGCCTTCATCATATTATCTAATGGAAAGACATTTAGATATAATGGAATCTAATAGCATTTTCCCTCCCACTAAAAATCAACTAAGGTAAATGTATCTAGGTTCAAGGTGTATACGAGAACTAGGTGAACGTCTATGAAAAATGTGAATGTGATTTGATTTTGTGCGATGATTATAGTCCCTTTAAGTGATGATGAGAATGGCCATCCATCTTGGATTACTAAAGTTATGGATTTATCTTTCTAGGATGAGAAAAATGCATGATATTTACAAATTAGAAATATTGACTTGCTCCAATTAAGATTAGGGGAAAAAATATATGTCGAAAATTCATGATATTTACAAACTAGAAATATTTTTTCTTTTTTTTTGTTTTTGGTAATGCTAGAAGATTCATATTATAGTAAAGAAGAAATAAACATTCAATTATCACCTACTACTAGTTTTCCCATAGGGAAACCAGACCAATAATAGATATTTAATGCCTTTAAATTTGTTACGTCCCTATATTACTAGCATAGTCCTTTATTGTTGTTAGTGTAACCCCCTTATTGTTATTATTGTACCCCTGTAAGCCCCATATTGTTATTATTGTGCCCTTAAATTATTATTGTTAGGTCGGCTAGGATTACATTGTGGCCCCACTAGAATTACATTGAGGCCCCATGGACTTCTATATATAGAAAGGAGGTTTTGTAATTTATATCATCCAAGAATTGTTCATTCATGTAATATATTGGAGGTTTCCCCCTCGAAGTGGCTTATTTCTAAGGCGTTCATATCTCTTTTCTTCTATTTTTGGAGCTGGCTTCACAACATTTGGTATCAGAGCTTTGGATTCTAGGGTTCCGTTGCTCCAAATAGGTCATCGTGGCATTTTTGCTATAAATTTTTTTATACGAAGTTTCAAAAGCTGAAATTTTTATGGTGCAAATCCAAAATCCTGAGGAACAATGTCACAAAATTTCATAGCTTGGTTCACAATATTTTCGGAGATATGATCTGTGGAATTTAGGTCTTTTTGCAGGCTCTTCAATTTAATCTAAATAGGTCATCGTGGAATTTACGCTATAACGTTTTGTCTACGAAGGTTTAGAATCTGAAATTTTTAGGGCACGAAGCTGAAATCCTGAGGAAATTCGTCACAAAATTTCAGAGCTTGGTTCACAATATTTTCAAAGATATGATCTGTGGAAGGTAGTGCTTGTTCAGGCTCCTGAATTTCATCTCAAAGAGGTGATCGGGGGAAAATCTTCATAACTCTCTCTCTAAGCATCGGATTGGAGTGTTGTAAAAAGTGGTCACAAGTACACAGATTGCAGCTTCTTTTCTATCAATTTCAGAGCTAAAAGATGAAACAGTGACACGTGGCAAGTCATACAAGTTCGCTCTACTGAACCAGTCCATAATTAGGTCAATGTGGGAGATTGGACATAACTTTTCCTTGGAGAATCCAAATCAAGTTAGACCTGTGGCATTTGAAAGATAATTCAAAAGGCTACCGCAGTGCCAAATTTCATATATTGAAGAGCCGCAATCACAGAGAAAATCCAATTTCAATATCAAGCTCCTCAAAAGCAAGAAAAAGGTGTGTATTTTTTTTCCAAATTGCATAAGCCTTGTTTGAATAATCAATTTGAATTGATTCCAAAGGCATATTGTAGAAAAGATATCAGTATTTCGTTCTAAAAAATGCCCCGTAAAAATAATCCAACACCCATTAAGCCTTCAAAGGGCTCTACTATGACTCATGAAGATGAAGAATTGCAACATGATCTATCAAAATTACAAGAGCAAGTGCACCAAATTTCGCTCTCACAAAGAGCAACAAAAAATGAAATGGAAGTTTTGAAGAAAGGCATGGAAGCGAAGATGGATGGTTTGAAGAATAATATGGATGGTTTGAAGAAAGGAATGGAATCTAAGATAAATGGCATGGAAGCTAGCATGGAATCTAAGATGGATGACATGGAAGCTAAGATCGTTGAAAAAATGAAAGACAACATGGAAAACATGAAGAATGATCTAAAAGAAAACATGGAAGGTTTGAAAAAGTTGATACAAGAAATGTTTCCTAATGGTGAAAATATAGTAGAGGAAAATCATGATGAGAACAAAATAAATGTTAATCATGACTTCATAAACTCTAATGTTGGCGGGAAGAACCACCATATTCCAAAAATGGATATGAGGAAGTTTGATGGAAAGGATCCTGTAACATGGATACTACAGATGGAGCAATATTTTGATCTCCATAACGTGAAAACACACAAAAGGTACGCATTGCAACTTTACATTTAGAACAAAATACATTTGTATGGTATCGATGGCTTTGCTCCCGTAAAAAAATTGTCACTTGGTCAATTTTTACGGAGGAAATGATAGCACATTATGAGGATACAAAGAGCAACACCTTATTTATCCAATTGATAAATCTCAAACAAAAGGGTTTAGTGGGGCAGCACATTGAGGACTTCCAAAAATTGAATATAAGGGTAACTGATATTCCAGAGGAACACAGGATTGATCTCTTCATAGGCACTTTAAAGGATAACATCCAACATGAAGTTCGCGTTTTGGAACCTGATTCATTGGAGAAGGCATTCAGGTTGGCAAGAAAAATTTAATGTAAAATTATGGCGACAAGGAAGCCTACCACTCACTTCTATAAAGAAGGAAGTGTTGCTACGCCTAGATTTCCACAACCTACAAGGTTGACACCACAACAATTGGAAGAAAAAGGAGAAAAAGGGCTTTGCTATAGTTGTGATAGCAAACACACTAAAGGTCATAAGTGTGTTGAGAAGAAATTATTTTACATAGATTGTGAAGAGGAAGAAGAAAATGAACAAGAAGAGGATATACACTAGGAACCAGCCCTAGAAGAGGAAGAAATGAGTCTGCCCATATCGTGTAATGCATTGGCAGGAATTACCACTCCTCAATCTCTCAAGATAGAAGGACATATCAAGAAGAAAAAGGTAATAGTGTTGATTGATTCAGGTATCACCCATAATTTTATTCATTGTAAGGTAGCCAAGGAATTGAATTGTTTCCTATACCCAGCACCAGAATGTCAAGTGATGGTTGCAAATGGAAGAACTATAAATTGCTCTAGAAAATGCCATAATATCAAGCTAACCATGGGGTAATATGTATTGAATATTCCAATGCTTTCCTTTCCTATGGGAGGTGTTGATGTTGTACTAGGAGTACAATGGTTACAATCTTTGGGGACGGTAGCTTTTAATTTTCAAGAAATTTTCTTGAAATTTTTTTCAGAAGGAAAGGAAGTTGAATTACAGGGTATTGCAGGGAAGCCAGGAAAGATAATAAGCTCTAATGTTATGACAAAGCTTCTAAAGAAAGAACAACGAGGCGTAATTTCACAATTATGCTCACTAGAAGTTCCAACATCAAAATGATCTATTTATGCATATCTCCAACAAGTCTTGGACAATCATTCCAGGGTGTTTAAACTCCCAAAGGACTCCCACCTATTCATGATCATGATCATGCTATTCATTTGATTCCGGGAAGTGTTCCTCCAAATATCAGGCCTTATAGATATCCTTATGTCCAAAAGAGTGAAATTGAACGTATGATTTCAGAAATGTTAAAGGCGGGTATAATTCAACCTATTCAAAGTTCTTTCTCTGCTCCTGTAGTATTGGTACACAAGAAGGATTGATCATTGTGCATGTGTCCAGATTATAGGGAGCTCAATAAGCTCACCATTAAAGATAAATTTCCCATTCCTGTGATTGATGAATTATTGGATGAATTACATGGAGCAATCTATTTTACCAAGTTGGATCTTTGTTCAGGATATCATCAAATTAGAATGAAGGCTGAAGGTATTCCAAAAACAGTATTTCGGACTCATGACGGTCATTATGAATTTTTGGTCATGCCTTTTGGCCTTACCAATGCACCTTCTACATTTCAAGGGTTGATGAATTCCATTTTCAAACCCTTCCTTAGAAAATTTGTGCTAGTATTTTTTTGATGATATACTAATCTACGAAAGGTCTTGGAAGGATCATGTTCAACATGTTGACGAGGGGTGCTAAAACTATTGCGGGGAGAAAAAAATAATATGCAAAAACATCCAAATGTTTCTTTGGAGTACAAGAGGTGGAATATCTGGGTCATATTTTATCTCATGAGGGTGTTAAGGTAGACCCTAACAAAATTAAAGCCATTAAGGAATGGAAATTCCCCACAACCATAAAGCGGTTGCGAGGATTTCTCGGAGTTAATAGGGTATTATCGCAATTTTGTTAAGAATTATGGGAGAATAACAGCACCTATAACAACATTATTGAAGAAAGATGCATTTTTCATGGACTCCTTAAGCAACTAAGGCCTTTGAACATCTTAAAGAGGCAATGTGCCTAGCACCGGTCTTAGCTACGCCGGACTTCACAAAAACCTTTATTGTGGAATGTGATGCCTCGGGAAATGGAATTGGTGTTGTTTTAATGCGGGGAAGGAAGACCCATTGCTTTTGAAAGTCATCCAATCAAAGTAAAGTATTTACGAAACTCTGTTTATGTGAAGGAAATGTTAGCAATATTGCATGCACTAAAGAAATGGAAAAAATTACCTAATGGGAAGACACTTCAAGGTAAAAGCTGATCATGATAGTCTTAAACACTTTTTTGGAACAAAGACTATCTTTAGAAGAGTAACAAAAATGGGTCACAAAGATTTTGGGTTATGACTTTGAAATAATATACAAAAAAAGGGAAGCTTAATGTTGTTGCGAGATGCACTCTCAAGAAAGAATGAAGAGGTGGAAGCATTGCTTTGTGCCATTTCTATTATCCAACCAGATTGGATAATCGAAGCAAGAGATGAATGGAAGAAGGACAAAGATGTATGGACACTCATTCAAAAGTCGCGACAAAATCCTAGTACATACGATACATTTAGTTGGAAAAATGATTCCTTATGGTACAAAGATCACTTATATCTTTGTAAGAATTCCTAACTAAAACAAAAGATTTTTTGGAATTGCACACTTCTCCTTTAGGAGGATACTTAGGATTTTTAAAACTTACCATGGGGTGAAGAAATAATTTTTTTGGGATGGCCTTAAATCTAATATTCAAAAGTTTGTGGTGGAATGTTTGGTTTTCAGTGAGAATAAATTTGAGACAATTAAGACCCAGGGACTTCTACAACCTTTATCCATTCCAAGTCAACGTTGGGAGGAGATTTCAATGGATTTTATCACGGGTTTACCTAAGTCCGAAGGAAAGAGTGTCATGATGGTGGTAGTTGATAGACTTACCAAGTATGCACACTTTTGCATATTATCTCATCCATTTAAAGCAAGTACGGTTGCTACTACATTTATGGACACAATTCAAAAGCTACATGGAAACCCAAGGGTTATTGTGAGCGACAGAGATCCTATTTTTCTTGGAAATTTTTTGGACGGAGTTATTTTCTTGTTTGGGTACTCAATTAGCTCATAGCTCATCTTATCATCCTCAATCTAATCGTCAAGCGAGATAGTAAATAAATGTTTGGAAGGATATCTTCATTGTTTTATATCCGATAAACAAACACAATGGGTCAAGTGGTTACCTTTCATTTGAATGGTGGTATAACACTTCCTTCAATACTATGACAAAAAATGACCCAATTTATGGCACTTTATGGATATCATCCACCATCCATCACATCATCTTTAAGAGAAAATTCAAAGTTTCAAGCGGTGGAAAGATCACATCGAGCATCAACAAGAAGTTCTCCAACTCTTAAAGGATAAGCTAAATTTGGCACAAAATCAAATGAAACAACGAGGGCGGATCAACGACACGGCGAGAGAAGTTTTGATGTAGGATATTGGGTATTTTTATGGCTACAACCATACAAACAAATGTCCCTCAAGTAAGCTAAGAAGGATAATAAATTATAGCCAAAGTATTATGGTCCTTACAAGGTGTTGCAAAAGATTGGTACTATGGCATACAAATTGGAGTTTCCTGCTTCTTCACAAGTGCATCCAATTTTCCATGTTTCATGCTTAAAGATGGTTATAGGTGAAAATCTTCTAGTTCAAACAATATTTCCAGAACTTAATGAGGAATGAAAAATCATATTGGAACTTGCAGTGGTCACAGATACAAGAACTCGACAGCTACAGGATCAATCAATTTCAGAGTATCTCATCAAGTGGAAGAACTTACCCACTGAAGATTCTACATGGGAGGATGAGAATTTTATACAAAAGCACCCAGAGCTACTCAAGCGTTGAGGACAACACTTTTTTGAAGGAGACGGGCATGTTAGGTCCCTATATTACTAGTATAGTCCCTTATTGTTATTAGTGTAACCCCCTTATTGTTATTATTGTACCCCTGTAACCCCCATATTGTTATTATTGTGCCCTTAAATTATTATTGTAATGTTGGCTAGGATTACATTGTGGCCCCACTAGGATTACATTGGGGGCCCATGGACTCCTATATATAGAAAGGAGGTTTTGTAATTTGTATCATCCAAGAATTGTTCATTCATGTAATGTATTTGAGGTTGCCCCCTCGAAGTGGCTTATTTCTAAGGCGTTGATATCTATTTTCTTCTATTTTTGGAGTTGGCTTCACAACAAAATTTTGCTTCAAAAAAATTAATGTCTGACTACTCTGTAATATTGAAATTTCATGTTTACAAGACATTCTAGACATATAAATATGTTGATTATACTAACTATAAGCAAAAACAAAAATATTTTTTGTTGTGTATCAAATAAAAAACTAAACTTAAATATGTATGCATCTCATTCAGAGGGAGAATCCACTTGAATAAGTGGAGGTGGGTCATTTTCCTCATCTAATGGAGTGAAAGTGATATCTATTAACCACTTAGAAAGAATGGAAATTTTTTCATCCACCATTTAAACCCTCTCCATGATATCGGTCATGTAGATCAATATCTCTTGTTGTGTTTCTAAATGTTGAATCATAACCCAATATATGAGTGTTTTCATGTGCCAATACAGATTGATAATCTGCATGTACCTTGTTTATTTGGATAAAGTGTTCCTTGTGTCGGGAACCCAACTCCTATTTTCCATCTCTACATGTTATTCGGGGATAAACATGTGATTATTGTTAATGTCATCCTTGGTATAAAAAATTTCACAACATTTATCTACAAGGAAGCATTGAACCTTCCCATAGAGTGGTAAACCTTCACTTTGGCTCTAGGCTAAGGGTAGGACTTACCTCTTCTACCACGTAATCGCCCAGAGAGGACATGTCGGCACACCAATTTGATAGGCAATTGAGGTGCCAAAAATGATAATAATAGCAAGGAGAAAATAAGTAACAAAAAATTTAGAGAACTCTCCCTAGCCCTAGAAAGGAGAAATCCAGTGAAGTAACACCCCAAAGACCAACCATACTACATATGAGACTAAACCTTTGTGAGGGACTCATGTGGCTTGCATGGAAAAATCCATAACTACTACGAATAGGAAAATAAAACCCCCTAGGAATCGAAAAATCATGAAGATGAGTGCAAAAAATCTAAGGGGGGTGACAGGCCCAAACAAGGTCTCAAAGGTTAATCTCCCAAGGGTTGAATATCATAAATTGGGAATATACATGACCAAAATTTAGTAAAAGGGGTGAAATATTACCAGACGAAACACCCAGGTTCCTTTGAAGAGTCTTACATGTAGAGTGAGGAAATTTTTTCCCAAGACCTGGGTTAGAGCAAGGAGAAGAAAATACCCTATTAATTTGATGCCCTAGCCTCATTCCTCCTTAATTATAATCTTTATAAAAAGCCACATACTAGAGGCATGGATGCAAGACCCACAATTTAGGAGCCATAACACCCAAAGAAAACATCAAGTGAGCCAGTCATCCAAGAAACCAACAACTAAAGTGATTCTGAACCAAGAATTAATTTAATTATGGGCAGTGAAGTCTAAAGAAACTAAACAAAGTAGCACATACCAAAGTGAGCTACTAGAGAGTAAATTATGTAAGCTCTATGTGGTAATGAATGAAGGAAACTCCTTCTAGCTATTATTATGGCCACCACACATCCCATCCATAGCCATAATGTGAATTGTGGCTCACATGAAATCAGGTTGTCTTGAAGGGAAAACATGTGGCCCAAATGGAGAGTTAAACCAAAGTTCGCAAACCCCAACCATCAAACATCCATTAAAACCATGTTGCCACCATCTGGGCTCTTGACCCTTCCACCTCATTTCATTATTGATGCACATTCTGAGGAATGTGGAATTTCCCTACCCCTTTACACCCATATTGGGAAACATAGAAGAATTGACTTGCACCAATAAATATTGGGGGAAAAAACAGATGTTCAAAACAAGCTTATTTATCTCAAATTATTGTCCCAAATGTAGAAGAATTAATAAAATAAGACTTTTTTTATTCATCTTAAACTTACATGTATTGATTTTGATTGTGCTAAAAGGTTGCACGGAGAGGTGCTCTACAACTCAGTATGGGGGAGATGTTGACATGTAACGTTACATTTAAAAAAAATAAAATAATATTTACATTAAAAAAAATAAAAAATAGTAATAGCAAAAAAATTCTTTTTATTTTGGCCACAAATAAATATCTCAATTTAAAAAAAAAATAGTTCATAATTGAAAGAGAAAGAGAGAGAGAAATTCTAAACAATAGACATATGTTTCCACTTCTCAATATGAAGGGGACGCATATTTAAAGATATACTAATCACAAAATAACATTTTAACGTGGGCAATATGTGCATAAATAAAATATTTCAATGGTCATGTCAACTCCAAATCAACCAAGGAGAGAAATCAAATCTCTCGAGTTGCAAACATTTCCTAAGGTTTTGCACTCAAAAAGAGGTTTGCATTTTAAGAAATTTGATTCCTTTGAGTGCTTGAGATATTCAAAGTTAAAATATATCTTTTAAAAAAAAAAAAAAAAATTTTAAAATATCTTAAAGAAAAAGTCCAATGGCATATATATGAATCTATATGTATTATCAAGGTTTTAAGAAAAGTAAAAATAATAATATTTCTATATATAGAGATGCAAAATTTATATATAATGTAAATAGTATTATTAAGAAACAACATATATCCATTAACTTCATATCTATGAAGCACAAAGATGAATCAAATATCTTTAGGTGCGAACCTTTCCTTAAGTTTTTCATTTAAAAAGAAAATTTGCATCTTCGAAAAATTGATCTTCTTAGTGGTAGACTCTGAATTAAGAAGGATCTATTGTAGTATATACTTAAGTAATATAGAGTGTTTTGGGGCTTAATCCACCCATTTTACATATATGTATTATTTGATTCTATGAAATCTCATAATATATTTTAAAATAAATATATTTTAAATCAATATTTATTTTTCTAAATAAAATGGATACTTTATATTCAAAAACTGGATTTACATGGCCATAGCTATTTTTACATTATCACATCAAAACTAGCTTCAATTTGAGCAGTTATTTCCATATCCCAGTACATCCATAATACGATTTTCTTCCCCCTATGTGCCCTATAAGCTATAACAAAACACGGATTCTTCCCATAAACCCGAAAGAACATACCCAATATTAACACATATTGACAATGCATAAGAAAAAAATAACCAGGGTTGAACTTCCCCGCATCCTCGCTAGCCTCCTTGCCTCGATTACTTGGCCCCGCTCCTAAGGCCCCTTCTCCTCCATCTTTTCGCAATTGAGCCACGACCACCTCAGGTAACCTTGCTACAATATCTTTCGCCTTAGCAAATATGTTGTCGCTAATCAACTCCAAATTGGAAGTGAGCAGATCAATCTCCATCTTCACAATCTTTCGCTCGAGAGACGCCTCCACACTCTCAAACTTTGCATTGATGTGCTCAGCATTGGCAACATAGTATTTCTCCAGCATCTCCAATCGACAAGTGATGAGGTTGAGCCTTCCCATGATTAAGTTAAATAGGAATCGATGACCCTCTTCCAACGGGTCAGGTCCTCTTTAGAATATTTCCTATCCTGACCTTCCCTCATATCCATAACAGTGGACCTCCAAACCACACAATTTTCAAATCAATGTTCCAAACTTGTAATAGCGAGAGACTCGGGGGGAGGTCTACAAGTCCTTAAATACACAAATTCCCTCCTGCGCTCCATTATCAACAGCTCGTGCCATGATTGCATGGAGACTTCAATCCTTAGTCCCATTAAATAAGCATCTTGTCCAAGGGATCTGCCAAACCACCCTTGTAGCAAGTTCGTCAGGTAATGAGACGATGTCCATCTCCTCACCATTAATTCTCCAATACCATATACAATCCTTCTTCTTCTCTGATAAGACAAATACTCTACGATGTCCAAGAGCTAAGTTATTATCCTGCTTATGCATTGTGATGTGTTAGCCTAGGAATCTGGGTGGACACCAAGCATTGAGAGCACTTTGTCCTTTCCCCACCTATCATGCTTACCATTTACTCTTCCCCACATGATCCCTTGGTAAACAGCTATGATGAAGGCATTTCCCTAGCCAACATTATGTTAGGGTATCGGAAGGTGGCCCATATCACTCCCATCAACCTCATATTTGCCTTCGCCCAAAATGGTCAACGACCTTGTTTAGATTACAGAGAACATGGAAGAACGAGTATTGTTCAAATTTTTCTAATTGATAGACTATTATTTTGACAATAGAGGGCTCAGTTTCGTGACAATGGGAATTTTATGTTGTGAACATTCTTATAACTATCAAGTCCCCCCCTCCCAACCACTTTATTTTTCTTTATTCCAAGAGATACAACAAGGTCCAAACCTTTCCACAAAATGAATAACTCCGCTTTGTTATTAGTGGCTACTTCTAATCCCCGCACATATTTTATCTCAATTCGTTCATCGAGGCAACAAAGTACTCCTTCCGCTCCCACCACCCCTAAATTTAAAAAAAAAAATTAACATCTAATTAAATAATTATTTAAAACTTACCTAATTTTTATTATTGTTTTTTTAATTACATAAAAAATTCCATAAAAATTTGTATTTTTTTTTTCAAAGTATTTAAGAAAACATTTGCTCAAAATTAGTTAAACTACCCACAAATTATCGTTTTTTATTTACAATAATATTAAAAATTTATAAATACCTTCTTTTCTTTATCACTTCTATATATAAATAATATATTACTATTCCAATTTTTATTACACCATTATTTTTATCATTGCGTCGAGAGGCGCATTCTAAAGCCCAGTATGACAACATTATACAGCCCAATATGACCCCAATGTGTAAGTATGTCGGAAGTCAAAATAACAAAAACTAAAGAATTTTTTAAAAATAAAATCTCAATAATGTTGGCTTAAGCAATAATTTAGAAAACCATATAAATAAACAATTAAAAATTAAATTTATCAAAATATGAAGAGGTTTACGAACAGTAAAAAAAATATGGTAAATAAATAAAAATATAAATAAACTAGAGGTATGGTAAATAAACTAAAGGTATGGTAAATAAATAAAACATTTTTTCTTTTTATATTTACTCCACAAACCTCTATATTTAAAAAAGAGGTTTTATGTAGGTGAAACTTATGGGCCAAATACCATATTTATAAAAGATGTATGGTAAATAACTAAATATAAAAGAGGTATAAAAAGGTAAGGTAAACAAATAAAAATATATCAAATTGGATTAGAAATCAACATCTAATTATATATGAAGTCTATGGACCAAATACCATGGACTAAATTATTATTAATAGCATGCAAAAAAGCCATTATTGTGCCTACAGGCGCATTCTACAGCCTAGTATGACCTTGATGTGTAAGTATGTCAAAAGCCAAAATAACAAAAGCTAAAGAAATTTTTTAAAATAAAATCTCAATAATGTCTGCTTAAGCAATAATTTATAAAACCATATAAATAAACAATTAAAAATTTATCAAAATATGAAGAGGTTTAAGAACAGTAAATAAAGATATGGTAAATAAATAAAAATAGAAATAAACTAGAGGTATGGTAAAAAATAAAACCTTTTTTATTTTTATATTTACTCCATAAACCTCTATATTTTAAAAAGAGGCTTTATTTAGGTGAAACCTATGGACCAAATACCATGGGACAAATACCATGGGCCAAATACCATATTTATAAAACATGTATGGTAAATAAATAAATATAAAAGAGGTATAAAGAGGTAAGGTAAACATATAAAAATATATCAAATATGATTAGAAATAAACATCTAATTATAAATGAAGTCTATGGACCAAATACCATGGAATAAATTATTATTAATAGCATGCAAAAAAAACATTATTGGGTCGAGAGGCCCATTCTACAACCCAGTATGACCCCGATGTGTAAGTATGTCTGAAGCCAAAATAACAAAAACTAAAGAAATTTTTAAAAATAAAATCTCAATAATGTCGACTTAAGCAATAATTTAGAAAACCATATAAATTAAAATTAAAAATTTATCCAAATATGAAGAGGTTTAAGAATAGTAAAAAAAAAGATATGGTAAATAAATAAATAAAAAATGAACTAGAGGTATGGTAAATAAACTAAAGCTACGGTAAATAAATAAATAAAAATTTCTTTTTATATTTAGTCCATAAACCTCTATATTTAAAAAAGAGGTTTTATTTAGGTGAAACCTATGGGACAAATACCATGTGCCAAATACCATATTTATAAAAGATGTATGGTAAATAAATAGATATAAAAGAGGTGTAAAGAGGTAAGGTAAACAAACAAAAATATATCAAATAGGATTAGAAACCAACATCTAATTATATATGAAGTCTATGGTCCAAATACCATGGAATAAACTATTATTAATAGCATGCAAAAAAAACATTATTGCGTCTAGAGGCCCATTCTACACCCCAGTATGACAGCATTCTACAGCCCACTATGACCCCGATGTGTAAGTATGTCGGAAGCCAAAATAACAAAAACCAAAGAAATTTTTAATGACAACATTCTACAGCCCAGTATGACCCCGATGTGTAAGTATGTCGGAAGCCAAAATAACAGAAACTAAAGAAATTTTTAAAAATAAAATCTCAATAATGTCGGCTTAACCAATAATTTAGAAACCCATACAAATAAACAATTAAAAATTCATTAAAAAATAAATTTATCAAAATATGAAGAGGTTTATGAACAGTAAAAAAAAAATATGGTAAATAAATAAAAACATAAATAAACTAGAGGTATGGTAAATAAATAAAACATTTTTTTCTTTTTATATTTACTCCATAAACCTCCACATTTAAAAAAGTGGTTTTATTTAGGTGAAACCTATGGGACAAATACCATGGGCCAAATACCATATTTATAAAATATGTATGGTAAATAAATAAATATAAAAGAGGTATAAAGAGGTAAGGTAAACAAATAAAAATATATCAAATAAGATTAGAAATCAACATCTAATTATATATGAAGTCTATTGCCCAAATACCATGGACTAAATTATTATTAATAGCATGCAAAAAAACATTATTGCACCAAGAGGTGCATTCTACAGCCTAGTATGACCTGATGTGTAAGTATGTCGGAAGCCAAAATAACAAAAACTAAAGAAATTTTTAAAAATAAAATCTCAATAATGTCTACTTAAGCAATACTTTAGAAAACCATAAAAATAAACAATTAAAAATTTATCAAAATATGAAGAGGTTTAAGAACACTAAAAAAAGATATGGTAAATAAATAAAAATAGAAATAAACTAGAGGTATGGTACATAAACTAAAGTATGGTAAATAAATAAAACCTTTTTTCTTTTTATATTTACTCCATAAACCTCTATATTTTAAAAAGAAGTTTTATTTAGGTGAAACCTATGGGGCAAATACCATGGGCCAAATACCATATTTATAAAAAATGTATGGTAAATAAATAAATATAAAAGAGATATAAAGAGGTAAGGTAAACGTATAAAAATATATTAAATATGATTATAAATCAACATCTAATTATATATGAAGTCTATGGCCCAAATACCATGGACTAAATTATTATTAATAGCATGCAAAAAACATTATTGCGTCGAGAGACGCATTCTACAATCCAGTATGACCCGATGTGTAAGCATGTCTAAAGCCAAAATAACAAAAACTAAAGAAATTTTTAAAAATAAAATCTCAATAATGTCAGCTTAAGCAATAATTTAGAAAAATATATAAATTAAAAATTTATCAAAATATGAAGAGGTTTAAGAACAGTAAAAAAAAGATATGGTAAATAAATAAAAATATAAATAAACTAGAGGTATGGTAAATAAACTAAAGGTATGTTAAATAAATAAATAAATAATTCTTTTTATATTTACTCCATAAACCTCTATATTTAAAAAGAGATTTTATTTAGGTGAAACCTATGGGCCAAATACCATGGGACAAATACCATGTGCCAAATACCATATAATAAAATATGTATGGTAAATAAATAAATATAAAAGAGGTATAAATAGGTAAGGTAAACAAATAAATATATATCAAATAGGATTAGAAATCAACATCTAATTACATATGAAGTCTATGGCCCAAATACCATGGACAAAATTATTATTAATAGCATGCAAAAAAATACATTATTGCATCGAGAGGCGCATTCTATAGCCCAGTATGACCTGATGTGTAAGTATGTCGGAAGCCAAAATAACAAAAACTAAAGAATTTTTTTAAAATAAAATCTCAATAATGTCGGCTTAACCAATAATTGAGAAAACCATATAAATAAACAATTAAAAATTCATTAAAAATTAAATTTATCAGAATATGAATAGGTTTAGGAACAATAAAAAAATATGGTAAATAAATAAAAATATAAATAAACTATGGTAAATAAACTAAAGGTATGGTAAATAAATAAAACATTTTTTCTTTTTATATTTACTCCATAAACCTCTATATTTAAAAAAGAGGTTTTATTTAGTTAAAACCTATGGGACAAATACCATAGGCCAAATACCATATTTATAAAAGATGTATGGTAAATAAATAAATATAAAAGAGGTATAAAGAGGTAAGGTAAACAAATAAAAATATATCAAATAGGATTAGAAATCAACATCTAATTATATATGAAGTCTATGGCCCAAATACCATGGACTAAATTATTATTAATAGCATGCAAAAAAAGCATTATTGCGCCGAGAGGCGCATTCTACATCCTAGTATGACTCCGATGTGTAAGTATCTCGGAAGCCAAAATAACAAAAACTAAAGAAATTTTTTAAAATAAAATCTCAATAATGTCTGCTTAAGCAATCATTTAGAAAACCATATAAATAAAAAATTAAAATTTTATCAAATTATGAAAAGGTTTAAGAACAGTAAAAAAAGACATTGTAAATAAATAAAAATAGAAATAAACTAGAGGTATGGTAAATAAACTAAAGGTATGGTAAATAAATAAAACCTTTTTTCCTTTTATATTTACTCCATCAACCTCTATATTTTAAAAGGAGGTTTTATTTAGGTGAAACCTATGGGCCGAATACCATGGGACAAATACCACCAGCCAAATACCATATTTATAAAAGATGTATGGTAAATAAATAAATATAAAAGAGGTATAAAGAGGTAAGGTAAACGTATAAAAATATATCAAATATGATTAGAAATCAACATCTAATTATATAGAAGTCTATGGCCCAAATACCATGGACTAAATTATTATTAATAGCATGCAAAAAAACATTATTGCGTCGAGAGGGGCATTATACAGCCCAGTATGACCCCGATGTGTAATATTTCGGAAGCCAAAATAAATAAAACTAAAAAATAAAATAAAAATACAATCTAAATAATGTCGGCTTAAAAATAATTTACACAACCATATAAATAAACAATTTAAAATAAATTTAAAAAATATAAATTTAAAATATGAAGAGTTTTAAGAACACTAAAAAAAGAGATATATCAAATAAATAAAAATATAAATAAACTAGAGGTATGTTAAATAAATTAAACGTCATTTTCTACTTACTGGCCAGGTATGGTAAATAAATAAAACTTTTTTTATATATATTACTCCATAAATCTCTTTGTATTTACAAAAACTCAAAAAACAGGTTTTATTTAGGTGAATCTTATGGGCCAAATACCATAGACAAATTATTATTAATACCATGGGCCAAATACCACGGGCCCAATACTATATTTATAAAAGAGGTATAAAAAGTTAAGGTAAATAAATTATATATCAAATAGAATTAGAAATCAACATCTAATTATATATGAAGCCTATGGACCAAATTAATAATAATAGCACACAAAAAACAACATTATTAACCCTAAAATTAATATTAAAATATTAATAATATTATTATTATTAAATATAATATTCATATTAATATTATTAAAATTTAATAACTTATATTAATACAATATGAAATTTGTTATATATATATATATATATATAAACTCTAGATATATATGGGAGGGCAGACCAAAGACATGATAGAGGTGGAGAAATAGCCAGAGTGACAAAGGAGATATGGAGATAAATGAAGGAGAGGGGAGAGCAGGAATAAAGAGAGAGAGAGGGAGAGGAGTGAGAGAGGTAGAGAAGAGAGGGAGACATAAATATGGAGGTGGGAGAGAGAGAGAAGGATAGAGGTTTGGAGGGTAGAGAGAGGGGGGGGATGAGAGGAGGAGAGAGGGAGAGAAGAAGAAAGACATAGAGAGGGAGGGGCATGGGGTAGGATGAGAGGAGGAGAGAGGGAGAGAAGAAGAAAGACATAGAGAGGGAGGGGCATGGGGTAGGATGAGAGGAGGAGAGAGGGAGTGACAATGGAGAGATGGAGAGAGAGTATGTATGTTTAGGGTGAGATAAAGAGACATAGGAGGAGTGATTGAAAAAATGGGGGAGAGAAGGATATAGAAGAAGAAAGGGATGGATATAGTAACATAGTTGGAGAGAGAGATAGAGTGATGGAGGAAGAGAGAGGATTTGAGAGAGCGAGAGAGAGAGAGAGATAGAGATAGAGAGAGAGGGGGGTAGGAAGATGAGAAAGGGAGAGAGATGAAGGACGAGAGAGGTGAATAGAGTGAGGGGGGAGTGAGAGTATTGTATGGTAACGAGAGAGAGAGAGAGAGAGAGAGTGAGTGATGTGGGAAGAGAGAGGGAGGTAGGAGAGAAAGGGAGAGAGAGGAAGGAAAGGACAAGGAACTTGAGAGAGAGGAGGAGAGAGGGAGGGAGATAGGATGAGAGAGGGAGGGAAGATGAAATGCATAGAGAGTGACAAGTGTAGAGAGAGAGGGAGTGACAAGGGAGATATGGAGAGAGAGTGCGTATGTTTGGGGGTGTTGGCTCGAGGGGTTAAGGTTTGCCAACAAACCCCTATACTACTGGCCCTTTCGGCAGTGACCTTCTTGCGCAGGCCAAATTCTCACCCAAAGCAGTATGGGAGGGTGTTGGAACCAGGTTTCTGCACCCTGAGAGAGGGTATGTAAGTCAAGCAGAGCTATGTTTGACTTTGCAATTACCAAATCAGATATCCCTGAACCTAGATTTAGAGATCCCTTCGCATCCACGTGCACAGTACTAATTATAATCACAGTAATCAACAGATCATAAATCCACATAACAATAACACAGATATTCTTTCATAAAGTATAACAGAAATATACAGATCAGACGTCAACACAACATAAGCAAATAACACAAGTACTTTCGTAGCTTAACACAGAACCATGCATAACATAAACGATATCATAAAGCAGATTTAGATATTCCGACAATCTTTCGCTTTCATTAATTCTTCAGATCCTTTTACAATACCCAAAACCCAACCTGCGCACATGGCAGCAGGGTCCGCACATAGCAGGACTAAGGATCTCCCCGCACACAGCTAGCAGGAGTCCTTCCCCAATAACCCAAATAGATAAACTAACTCGCAATTCGTACCAATCTTATGCCTCTTTTCTATTGACTCAAAATGTCCTTCTATTTAAAACAATCTTAGCCTAATCTTTCCTGTGGTCCCCAAACCGTGGTTTGCAGACTCTAGGTCTACCCTTTGACCCATTACAATGCTTTCGGGGTTTTGACCCACCCCAAAACACCTGTGCTAGACTAAAATAGGCAAAAACTATACAAAAATACTCAAAAATGTCCCAATTCGCAGCCTTTGGAGGACCCTGTTCCAACAATCCCCCAACACAATATTGTGACTCATCCCGAGTCACTGTGGTGGCGGGCTCTCTACCTACACCTATACGGCTACTCCAGTCATATAGTCATTTGATCCGATACGGTTTGAGCCGACTACCATTGACATAGCCTGGTAGAATATCACCTCGCAGGGTAGCTAACCTAACAGCTCCGCCATCCGTGATCTTCTTAACTGTGTAGGGACCAAGCCAATGCTGTCAGAACTTCCTGGGATGCTTTGCAAACTGGCTATCATATAATAGGACCAGTTCGCCCTCCGCGAATTTCTTCTGGTGAATATGTCGATCATGCCAAGCTTTATCATGGGCTTTCTGGACTTGTTGATGGAAATTCGCAAGAAACCGATCTTCCTCCAAAGCCATAAGCTGTGCTAATCGCTCCTCCATGATGTCAAGTTCTTCCATGTTTGTAAATTTTGTGATACATAGGCTAGGAACAATATACTCCATGGGCATAACAGCTTCTTTACCATACACCATCATGAATGGAGTTTTTCCTGTTAGCTTCTTGAAGGTTGTTCGATAGGCCCAGAGGACCGATGGGATGTGTATGTCCCAATAGCTGCGATCAGCATTGCATACCTTCATTAGCACATGATCCAAGATTTCATTAAAAGCTTCAACCACGTTGTTGGCCTGTGGGAGATATGGTGTGCTCTTCATATGATGGATCTGGAACTCCTCGGTCAAAGCTTGGATTGTTTCATTAAAAAAGTGCATACCTCTATCGCTCATGAGGATCTTTAGACATCCAAATCTGGTCAGGATGTGTTCGAAGATGAAGTGCACAACGGTATCCGCAGTACAATATTTTACGGCTTGTGCTTCAGCCCACCTGGTTACATAATCAGTGGCTTTAATAATGTAGCGCGCACCCGTCTTCTTCCCTGGTGGGTTGATAAGCCCAATGAAATCGATGGCCCGCTTATCAAATGCTTGTAGAGCCATTTGTAGCTGAAGGGGCATTTCATCTTTGCAATAATACTTCCCTGTTCGTTGGCACATATCGCATGCTTTACAATAATCATGTGCATCACTATGCAGGGTTTGCCACCATAACCCAGCTCTCAAGACCTTTTGAGTCTTTGCTTTCCCTGCGTAGTGACCTCCTGCTACTCTGTCGTGAGCTTATGCCAAGATAGCATGCCTTTCATGCTCCAGAACATACTACCACAATACTTCATCTACTCCCATCTTATACAAGTGACCTGTGCTAATAGTAAAATCTGATGTTTGGGTGACTAACTCTTTCTTCTGTTGTACAGAGTACTCTAAAGGTGTCGTCCCTGTAGTCAAGAACTGAATGATATCAGCAAAGTGTGCATCTACTACCTTAATAGCAAATAGTTGCGCATCAGGAAATCCAGCTTCTAGGTCAGTTGGCTCCTCACCACTCTCTATTCAAGATAGGTGATCCAGCCCAGAATTCAACTTTCCCAGCTTAATGATGATTTCAAAGTCATATTCCTAAAATAGCAATAGCCATCAGCATATTTTTCCCCCCAACACAAGCTTATTTACCAAGTACTTCAAAGCTGAATGGTCTGTGAACATTTTGAAGTGTCCTCCTAGGAGGTAATGTCGATATTTCTGCAAAGTGTAGACCATGTCCAACCCCTCCCGCTCTGTGGTGGAGTAGTTGCGTTCTGCACCAGAAAGTTTCCTACTTGCAAAGGCAACTAGATGGTCAATATCTCCTTCTCCCAGCTGTGTAAGGACAGCCCCAAGGGAAATTCTTGATGCATCAACATGAACATGGAATACCTTCTCCCAATCAGGAAATATGAGAATAGGTGCCAAGACCATCTTTTCCTTGAGTAATTTGAAGCTCTTTTGGCATTCGTCATTCCAAAAGAACGACACATCCTTCTTGAGAAATTTTTCCATGGGGGCAGTAATCAGCGCATAGCTTGAATGAATTTCCTGTAGTAGCTTGTGTGTCCAAGGATCGAGCGTAGATATTTCTCCGTGGTTGGTACTGGAAATTTTACGATAACTGTGATTTCGGCAGGATCTACCATCAGTCCCTGTCGACAGACTATGTGGCCGAGCAAGATTCTGAAAGGTACGAAGAAGATACACTTCTTGATATTTAGGGAAATATGGTGTTTTCAGTGGGCATCCAACATCATGCGTAGGTTTGATACGTGTGCTTTTACCAGGTCGAAGACATTTCAATCATCACAATACACCTTGAGGAACTTGTGGATGAATTCTTGAATACTGTGACAACAACCCTTAAGAATATAGCAGGGGCATTTTTTAGTCCAAACGACATGACATTATACTGAAAAGATCCCCACTCAGTGGCGAATGTGGGTTTTTTGCAGTCCTCAGGTGCGATTCTGATCTGATGGTATCCTGAGAACCCATCCGTGAAGGAGTATGCTTCCTGTCCTCCCGTGCTGTCTAAAATTTCGTCTGAGAATGGTGTCGGGAATGGATCATGAATGTAGGCATCAATAATTTTGTGTGGGTCCACACAGATCTGAATCTCCCCATTGGATTGACCCAGTCAGATTGTTCAACAAGTTCGATGATACCTGCAACAAGCATTTTATCGAGTTCATCCTTGACCTTCTGCTTATACTTGGGGTTCAACCTATACGGTCGTTGTTTTACAGGCCACGCATCAGGTTTGAGAGTGATATGCATGATTCCCAAGTCCCTTGTGATCCCCTTCAGCTCTGAGAAATTTTTCGGGAACAAGTCCTGGTATTCTGTAAGTAATTCAGCCACTTTTCCTATTGTCTCCTCATCCCAGTAGTCCCCAATATTAGCCATATTAGGGTGCTCTTTTGTTCCAATGTTTACCTCGCGCAACTTGAGCGGCTTAGTGACATCGAATTCTTGTAGTGGAGGTCCTTCAACGACGTGCTCCCCTTCTGACTCTGGGATAGTGACAAACTATGGATCATCTTCACCGTCCTCCCTTGCCAAGCTGCGACAGTTGATAATATCCTACATCTACACTTCCCATGTCAGCGCCCCAGATATTGCAGAGGAGCTGGATTTTCCAAACACAAATGTGTCTATGTCCTGCAGAGCTTCATCAAGTGCCTCGAAACACCCTATTGGTCCGAATGTTTCATGAAGTCGCTCGTCAAATTTTCCCAATGGTGGGTGCGTTGATAGAGCTCCGCATCTGGGTACCATGCATTAGGGATTAGACCTAGTGCATGAATGAATAAATGAACCCACTCTTCTGTAGTTTGGTCGCCCCATGCCTTTATCCATGCAACCACGTGTTCCAGTGGATTTTCTGGGCCAAGGAACATCTTGACCCATACTTTCACCGAAGTCTCAAATCGTAGGACCATCATGTCCCAACAATCCTCCCATTCCTAGAATGATCCTTTATACGTATCCCACCATGATGTAGGGGTAGCATGCATAGCCACGTTAAGGGCCCATAACCTTCATTCTCTAGGAACCTCTGCTTCAAATGCCTGTAAAAAGTTCCTAACGTTACCAGAACCATCAAAATAGGGTAGATCTCTTACCTCCGATGAAATGCAGTGGAATTTCTTTGTGACCCGAAGGCATCGCAGCTCAGAGACCTTATGAGACTGATTGTGCCAGTTCTCCATATCCTCGTCAGAGTCAGAGAAGCATTCACTCTCCTTTTCCCAACAGAGTACTCCCCCCGTCATGGGGTTGATCCAATCTTCATCCGGTGCAGTCAACTTATAGATGTAATCTACCTCCTCCTCCTTGTTCACCGGCTCTGTGTATCATTTGCCTTCCACAGGATCTAATGTTATTATCACTCATGTACAGTTATTCTCAAACACCATACTTCTCTTCTTCAAATTAATGATACCTCCCATATCTATGGCCTAATCTAATTGTAGAAGCGCAGGGTAGGGGTCCGCATCTTCTACAATTTGAATGAATTCAAAATCAGCCCGGACCTTGACCCCTGCGATATCTACCACAATCTTTGATAGTCTCCCCAAGGGTATGATCTTCTGCTGATTGGCCATACACAACTGGATAGTGGACCATTCCAACTTGGGTTCCCCCATTCATTGCCAAGTCTGTTTAGGTAATACATTCGCATCCGACCCTAGGTCCAAAATAACCTGATCCATCTCATAATCGCCAATCTACGTAGTCAACCGCATCTCCCTACTAGTGCACTTCTTATATCTATATAGTTTGTGTACGTCCTTGATTTCCGAAGGGGGGCTAGGTCATGCTGGGTAGCTATCTTTAATGCCTGAAGATTTTCCACAGCCTTTGGGTTGCATAGTAGCTTCATACATGCCTGTAAAAAGGGCTTGACCTCCTCACCTGCATTGAGTCCTCTTGGCAGCTGTGAATTAGACGCCTCTACCTCCGAAAAGTCTGTGCAAGTAGCGACCAATGTTTCTTTTTCCTTTCTTATATCCAAACCTTCCGACTTGATAACTACTTGTCGGATCATAGGTTCGGCCGCAGTCTTTTCCCCGAGCCCTAAGGTGGCCATCCCACTACGTGTTACCATATTCACGCTTAGATCCTTGTCTCATAGTTCAGCCTTAACCCTCTGTACATTCTGCGTAGGTGTTGGTTGCTTCTCCTGTATCTTTGCTATCAAGATCAGACATTCTTCAATTGCATTGTCCAGTTGTTTGCAATACCGACAGGACTGATTTGTAGGATTGGGACAGTCCCTAGCAAAGTGTCCTACTTCCCCACAATTATAACAGATTAATTGCCCTCATCCCTGACCTGCGCTTCCACCTCTCTCGCCTCCCCTGCCCCTGACTGGAGAGCTACCTGCGCTCAAGAGGGATCTTGGTGAGGATGGATCCGATTGTACCCTATAGAGGTTCCCTCGATCGATCATCAAATCATATGTCCGGCAGTTCTGTTCATCGTGTCCTACAGATAGGCAGAACCTGCACCATTGCCGCTTTACCTCTGGGACATATGCAACAAGGCGGGGACAGTGGTTTGTATTGTGCAGCCCCGCAACGCGACAATATTCACACCATAACGTCGGCCCACTTGATCCTATAACTTCCCTAGGGCGCAATGGACTAGGTCCCCTGGCCTACGTATAGTATGCTAATAGAGGGTAGTTATCCTTGGTGTGACCATTTGTCCTACATCGTATACACCATCTTTCGGGGCTAGCTTCTGCTCTTTGTTCCTTTCACAAGTTCTGGATCTCCATGTGCATTGCCTCCAATTGTCCTTGGATCTGTTGGACGCCCAGCTGGGCATCATCTCTGGGCACAACTTCTAATTTCATAGCGACCTCCAAAGCTTTTTCCTGCGATTTGAAATTTTGATGACCCTTAGGTACACGCAGGTGAGGTAGCAGCACAGCAATGAACCATTCTATGTGTTGTTTTTCAACATATTAGAACCCTCCTTCTCTAATCACCTTCTTTAGTCGCTGATCAGCCTCCCACACAGACTCAGAGGGCCCTTGCTTGAAATATTTTATATCAACCACTATTTGAGAGTAGGACTTAGGCTTCTTGAATTGTTGCTTCAAGGTGTTCTTAATCTCTTCAATGGTTGTGTTTGCATGCTGGCCAATATATCCCATGTACCAATCCAAATCTCTTCCTTCGAAGGCTAAGGACAGTTGTGCCCTCTTCACCATATCACTAGCTACATTCTACGCAGTCCAAACCGATCCTGCGACAAACCAGAATTGATCCATGTCTTCATCCCCCGCACCCTTAAAGGTAGGAAACTTCATGTGCGCAGCCATGTCACCTTCTAGTGGTGGCAGAGGTGTAGGTGAGTTCTTACCCCTATGCTGGGAGTAAAGTGGTGTGGCTGGAGGACTCTGCGCAGCTGCTTCTCTCACCGGACTGTAGACAAATTTATCTCCTTCTTGGTTGGTCCGATAGTATTTGTAGCTTCGTGTCATACTCCCGTCTAGATCAGAGGTCATTCATTCGGTGTGGCTGTACAGAATACTCTTTTCACATAGTAATATCTTAATCAAAAGTGTAAGGTCTTTAGAAACTTACCCCGGAAACCCTTGAAGAATCTTCGCTCTGCTTCAGAGTAGGAGACAAACCGATCGATGGAAAATTTTGTCACGAACCCTCCCAGCACACTGTCCACCCAGTGATCCACCGTGCGAGTGATGGTGTTATCAGTCTTTTCTAGCTGCTGGATCAATTCAAGGGCCCACTGCATAACTTGCTTGTCCTTCCAACACTTCTGAAATTCGACCAACCTTGTGAGCCACTCCTAGAGCTCGATCACAATTGTTACAAAGAAGATCTCATAGATTTCTATGAAAATATACTTATTCTTACACTCTTCGGTGGTTAACTTCGTACTGTGGTTTTCTTTTACTGCGAATTCCTAAACTTGTTGTTCAAACCATTCATCAATTTATTTTCCCTCAGGTTTCCAATACGACCTTGGCATTACCCGATCCCTCTCTCAAAATTCTCTCGATCTTGACAACGGAACCATTTGTTGGCTCGAGGGGTCCTGACCTAGTTCGGAGGTTAAGGTTTGCCAACAAACCCCTATACTACTGGCCCTTTCGGTAGTGACCTGATTGTGCAGGCCAAATTCTCACCCGAAGCAGTATGGGAAGGTGCTAGAACCAAGTTTCTGCACCCTGAGAGAGGGTAGGTAAGTCAAGCAGAGCTATGTTCAACTTTGCAATTACCAGATCAGATATCCCTAAACCCAGATTTAGAGATCCCTTCGCATCCACGTGCGCAATACTAATTATAATCACAGTAATCAACAAATCATAAATCCACAAAACAATAACATAAATATTCTTGCATAAAGTATAATAGAAAGATCCAGATCAGACGTCAATGCAGCATAAGAAAATAACACAAGTACTTTCACAGCTTAACACAGAACCATGCGTAACATAGACGATATCGTAAAGCAGATTTAGATATTCCGACAATCTTCCGCTTTCATTAATTCTTTATATCCTTTTACAATACCCAAAACCCAACCTACGCACACAACAACAGGGTCCGCACATAACAAGACTAAGGATCTTCGTGCACACATCCAATATGATTCCTTCCCCAATAATGCAAACAGATCAACTAACTCGCAATTCGCATCAATCTTATGCCTCTTTTCTATTGACACAAAATGTCCTTCTATTTATAACAATCTTAGCCTAATCTTTCCTGTGGTTCGAAAATCATGGTTTGCAGACTCTAGGTCTACCCTTTGACCCACTACAATGCTTTCGGGGTTTTGACCCACCCCAAAACCCCTGCGCTAGACTAAAATATGCACAAACTATACAAAAATACTCAAAACTATCCCAATTCGCAGCCTTTTGAGGACCCTGTTCCAACAGAGGATGAGATAAAGAGATAAAGAAGGAGAGATGGAGAGAAGGGAGGAGAGAATGAGAGAGAGAGAGAGGCATATATTAACAAATTTGGAAGGTGAAGATAGAGAGAGAGAGAGGTGGGATAGAAAGGAAGAGAGAGAGTGGAGAGAGGTAGGGAAATAATGATGCAGATAGAGGGGGAGAGAGAGAGAGAGAGAGTGATAAGGAATATGTAGAGAGAGGGAAGAGAGATATAAGCGGGGGAGAGGGAGAGAAGGGAAAGGGAGAGAGAGGCAGGGAGAGGAGGAAGGAGTGATATATATATATAGATTGGAGAATGAGAGTGTATGTTTTGGGGTTGCTATAGAGAGACAAAGGGAGATAGATATATAGATGGAAGGTGAAGAGAAAGAAGAGATATATGGAGACAAGGAGGGAGGGACAAAGAGATTGATAAATATGGAGTGAGAGAGAGTGTGTGTTTGTGGGGGTGAGATAAAGAGATAAAGAAGGAGATATGGAGGGACATATAGGTATATATGGATGGGGGAGAGAGGGAAGAATATTTATTGCAATAGATGCATTGATTTTGATGTAGATGGTGATTTCTAATCTTATTTGATTTCTTGAACTAGATGCATTGATTTTAGTGTAGATTTTGATTTCTAATGATATTTGATTACTTGCACTAGATGTATTGATTTCAATGTAGATGATTTCTAATCTTATTTGATTTCTTGCACTAAATGCATTGATTTTAGTGTAGATGGTTATTTCTAATCTTATTTGATTGCTTGCACTAGATGCATTAATTTCAATGTAGATGTTGATTTCTAAATATATGTGATTTCTTACACTAGATGCATTGTTTTCAATATATATGATTTCTAATCCTATTTTATTGCTTTCACTAAATGCATTTATTTCAGTGTAGATGGTGGTTTATAATCCTATTTTATTGCTTGCACTAGATGCATTGATTTTAGTGTATATGTTGGTTTCTAATCTTATTTGCTTACTTGCACTAGATTCATTGATTTGAGTGTAGATGTTGATTTCTAATCCTATTTTATTACTTTCAATAGATGCATTGATTTGAGTGTAGATGTTGATTTCTAATCCTATTTTATTACTTTCAATAGATGCATTGATTTTAGTGTATATGTTGATTTATGATCTGATGTAATTGGATGTATGATGATACATTAATTTTAAAGTCATTGATTAATAATTTGCATTGATTTATGTGTAAGCACAAATAATTATTGACAATGTAGATTTATTTTTGTGTTATAGTAATTAAACCTAGTAATATTGGAGAGCAAGAGAGACAAGGTATGATGTTTACTACAAGAGCTTGAGCTAAATATTTAAATGGCTTATGATTTCAACTACCTTTTTCATATAATCTATATGAAAATATGACAAAACTAACAAGGGTGACAATAAGAATAGTAGAAGAAAATAGTTTGATATTGATCACAATTAAGGCTATTTGTAATTTACTACATTCTTATTATTCACATATTATATCATTCAATATTATTACATTGTCACTTTGCATTCAAAAATTTTATTTCATCATTTTTCATCATCAAAGTTATTTTACAATATTTATCATCTCAACAAACCCAGGTAACTATGAAAATTTAAAATTGAAATGAATCGATAAATATCAAACATATTTAGCATATTTAAAATGGTTATATTAATATTAGTGTTACACAGCAATTTGTCACCATCCCTACAATCCCCATCCCACACATTGGAGGGCTCATTCCGTGACTTGTGGGCAGAGACAAGACTTGAAAATACTTTCATTACATCCCTCTGAAGATGAGCTTTAATTTCCCTGAAGACATCTCCCTGCAAAAAACCCTAAAAATAGCTATTTTTCCATTGGCGCGGTTCCACAGTTCAGCCCTCGCGCCAAGGGGGAAAATCCTCCAAAGAGGGCGCGCCAATTGGCGCTCTGTCATAGAGCCGCACCCGCGCTAACCATATTAAGAGGTGTTTTTTAAAAATAAGAGGCGGAAGTTTCGTCCTAACAAATTCCTGGACTGATATCTATCTTGAGTTGGGTGGTTTGGCTACAGATTTCCATAGAGAGGAAGTGGTTTTCCACCTCTCATGGAAGCTTCCTTGATGATAGGGCCAATCCCATAATTATAGGGATCCCAACTCCCCTTCCTCCTTCTATAAAAGCTTGCCAATTTCCCTTGCAAGCTAGTTCCAGAATCTCCAAGTTCCCAAGAGCTTTCATGCTGCAAAAGCCTTCTTGATTCCCTAAGGCAAAATCCAAGCAAGGAGACTATTGCCAAGTATCCGGAGAGAGAGGCTTGTCCCATCCTTGACAGGATTTATCGAGACATGTTCTGCTGACGACCCGCCAAAGGATAATTCGGCGTCGAAGCTTTGGTTGTATTCTTCTTTTGACTCTTTAATGATAAGCGACTATCAGTTATGGTTCCACTCTTGTCCTTAATCATGTTCATGAGTTATGTCCTCTTCGACTGACATATAGTTGTATGTACTGGATTTTATGCTTGCGTTTGTGTTGTTTCTTGCATGTGCAGGTGTCTGATCACGGAGATCATGAGGATTGTGATCTGCCAGGGCAAAGGAACGGGAGCACCACCTCTTCTACAAACGACAGCGTTGGATTCCAGGTAAGCCTTTCTCGCAAGTCAGTTTATTTACGATTAGGAACCTGCACTGTAGCATGTTTGATTGTTGCTAGACCCGATCTGGGCTAGTAGGGATCGCCTCTGTCTGCAGAGGGGATTTACCTCCTCAAAAATTTGGTGACTCCGCTGGGGACTCAGCTTGTTGTTTGATTTGTAAACTATAGACGGAGCCTGAAGCACAGCCAGATAGCCTTCGAAACGCTTTTGCTTTGCATTAGCGGAGTAGATCAACGCTGCTTCAGTCAATCTCCGGTTTGGTTTACGGACTGAACAACTTTGAGTTTTGTCTTCTCTTTCCGGTCAACTTCTTGGTCTTGCTTTCTTGGTCAGCTCTTTGGACTGGTTTTTCCTGTTTGTTTGGCTTTGTTTTAGCTTTGTTTTCACTTGTCTGTGTCTGAGATTGCTTGTTTTTCATTTTTTCCATAGTAAACTTGGCTGGCGCGCTTTTCAGCGTGACAGTCACGCCCATTGGCGCAGGTTGCCTGTGTATCACCCACGCCATTGTGTTTCTGGCGCTAATTTCAAGCTCACAATCACGCCAATCCTGTGAGCTATTAGGGTTTGCTGTGTTTCATGCTTTTTGAGGCTGACTTGTGATTTTGATCTTGTTTTTTTGGCTGTTTGAGTGCACTGGAGCCTAGTTTGACTGGTTGTAACCTCCCTCCTTTGGTTTTTTGCCTATTTCTTTCGATTTTGCATACGAGCCCTAGGTCATCTAGGTGCCTTTGTGAGTCGAGCCTCCCTTGGGAGTTTTTGGTTTTCGTTCGTTCAGTCGACTTTGGAATTGCTTCCTTGCATTTGTTTGATAGTTTTCTATCATCTTATTGCGCTTTTTGAGTGACTGATTTCGTTTTCATTTGAATTTCGCTTTGCTTCATTCTGGGCCTAGATCACGCGACTCATTGGTGTCTTTGGGACCTTTTTTTTTGGTTTTGAGAGACTTTTGGTCGATTTGAGATCTGATTGTTTGTGCCATTGAGTGAGATCTGTTTGTTTTTTCTCTCTTAATATCATTTCTTGAATTGCTTCTCATTTGCTTTCGGTTTGTTTAGTGCATCTAGCTATCAAACATTGAAAATAAAATAAAAAAATCTCTTTTGCTTTGGTTGATTAGTGCAAATTGAAATCTTTTCGATTTTACTAGTAATTAGTGAATTTGAAAGAAAAGTTTTTAGTTTCATTAGTTGCATTAGAGATATCATTGATTGTCTTCTGATCATTTTGTTTGTGTAAAAAGCTCTCAACTCTTCTGTAGCTAGTTTTCATCGAACGAAGTGATGTACTGTGGCATGTAGTTTTGCATTTAGGAGATTTTTGAGACATCACATTTGTTAGGGCCTGAAAACTGAAACGTAATTGAAGATCAACTTTAAAATCTACTCAATTTACACTAAGGCAGCATTGAAATCTAACGAAACACATTTAGAGGTCTAGGCTAGAGACGTGTTCCGGCGTCTTTAAACCTAGTAGCTGTCGTTCACCTTTTGGTTTTAGACAGCACTAGTACGGACTTGTGCTCCCCGTACCGTCGCGTATATAAAGGGAGACCCCTCTAGGTTTCAAACCTTTATCCATAGGAAGCCGAGTCTGCTGCCCTATACCCATGATACACCGAACACAGCATTCGGGGAGATTGCCTGCACGTACGGAAAGTCCTTGGTTGATTTCTCTCTCATTATTGAAACCAAGGTGTATATTGCAGTTCACGGTTATTTGGTACACCCTTTTGCCTAGTATCCCTGAGTAGTCATTTTGATCCTATCTAACTCCCTAAATTTGAAAGGATCATCAAGCGCTTGTCCTTTCACGCTTGTGTCAAATCTGAAAGAGATAGAGTCACCTTTTCAACCGTTTCTCGATTCTTAAAACATGAAACGGTGAAGTTTCTTATTTTTCAATGTGGTAAAAAATTAATCACCCACGATTACACGCCCTGTTAGACTTTGCTTGTTGATCGTTTGATCGTGTGTCTTGACTCTTTTTTAGCCCGTGTGTGTGTTTGATCTCTTTCTCTTGTCTTTTCTGCCATAGTGGAGGAACCCTCGGTTTCGTCTACTAGTAGTCCTTATACAGACGATTCATCAGAGGTTTCACAATCCTCTGCTGAACCACAGCAGCCCATTGTTTCCGAGTTTCCTGACGGGGGACCGGTTCTTTCTGAGCAACCCTTTGGGGGACCAGTTGAGTTCGATTGGCCCTTTTCGGACCCTGTGTCTGAATTGAGATTAGGAGCTAATTTCCTTTCTCTTACATCAGGTTCGCCTTTTATAGTTGTTGTCTTTCCTCCTAGTCCTCGCCGTCTATTGCGAGATCTAGCGGCAGGCTCAACCATGAGTGATTCTGGTGAGGAAATCCCAACGTTTGGTGAAGACTATCAGCTCTTCCCACGAAGATTATTTTCGGGAGACAACCCTGAAACAGTTGTCATGTCAACCTCCAGTCCCTCATTACCACTGGGGTACAGGTCTTTGGGTCAGATTATTTCCACCGCTGCCTCTATGGGAGTGTCAGCTCCTTCTTCGAGGTCAGCTGCTCCTTCACCGGGGGTGTCGCCTCAGACACCCGTTACTTCTGTACCCGTTCGGCCCACTGTCTGTGTGGCCGCCTCTACATCCGTTGTCACAGCATCCTCCACCAGGGCTATGCCGTCTCCTGAAGACATTTATTTAGCAACTGCTATACCGGAGAACATCTCTCCGAAGGAGTATCGATTGTCCCTGCAACAGCCAAACCCCGAGGTTGGACCATCCTCCCAAGATCCCAACCGCTCTTACTTTTCGCACTATGCACAGGATGGTACACCCGTGTATGCTTTTCCAGGTCAGTATGATGAGCATGGGGACATTTTGCGTCTACCCGCTCCTGAGGCTTATCTCCATGCTCAAGGTTTACCTTACAACCAGGCTTATAACCCGCAAGGGCAACCTTTCCAAGGCCAACCTTCGGGCCAACCTGGCCATTCTTATGACCCACAGGGGCAGCCCATGCAAGGCTATCCTGCGGGCCAGCAAGGGCCATCGTACGGTCCACAAGGACAGTATTACAGCCCTTCCGATCAACCTGTCCAGCCTCAGCCAGGGTACCAACCGAGACTGGTCTATGGTCCTAGGGGGCAAATCCAGCCTTCTCAACCTATGCAACCACAGTATCCTGTTGTTTCTAACGTTGCATATCAGCCAGGACCACCCTATGGTTCTGCACCAGGTCAAACCGGTTACCAGCAAACACCTGGCCCTATTCCCCCACCAGGCCAACCGGCCCATCCGGTACAACCTGGTGCTCCGCCTCCAAGCCAACCGACTCATCCGGTACAACCTGGGGCTCCTTTACAGCCAGGTCAACATGCGCAACCGGCGCCGCCTGTCTATCCGGGTCAACTTGTTCACCCAGGGCAACCCTCTCAGCTAGGTCAACCTGTTCATTCAGGGCAGCCCGCTCATTCCATTAACCCTGCCAAGCAGCCGATTCATTTGATGTCGCAGCCAAATCAACAGCTGCGCCCTAGTTATCAAGCTCCGCAGGGTTCCACTTATTAGCAGCCGACTCATCCTCAGGGCGGTTATTATCCTCATGGTCAATCTCAACCGAATTATAACCAGCCCCGAGGCTCTCAGTATTATCCTCCTCCACCCGGTTCTACCTATACTCAGCAGCCAAATCCAAATGGTGCTTACACTGGGCCGACACATAATCAGGGTCCGTACTCTGGTTATCAAGCCCCACACACCAGTTACCAGCAGCCAAATCAGTCTAGTTATACGACCTACACCCCCTACGGTCAGAATCCTATGGGACAGAACCCATGGGGGCAAGGATATTCACAACCATTGTGGAGTACGGGTACCAGTCCTCATCCCGGGCCTGGCATGCCGGTTAATCCGCCATTTCCATTCCTGACCACCTTGGAGTTGCCGGATGTTTTAAAACTAACCAATGATCCAATTTTGCATAATCCTTATTGGCCTCCGGTTCCTACCAAGATACCAGGTGATTGCCCCAAGTTTGAGGGTAAAGCTGGAGAGGACCCCCAAGTGCATGTGATGACGTATCATCTTTGGTGTTTGTCTAACTCTTCGGTCGATGATTCAATTCGTCTGCGCCTCTTCCAGCGCACTTTAACTGGAGCTTCTGCTAAGTGGTACATAGAGTTATCCCGCGGCATCTTCCAAGATTTCAATTCTTTAGCCATGACTTTTCTAACGCACTTTCAGTTACCAATTCGTTATGAAGTCGGGACGCACCTCCTGACTTCTCTGAAACAGGATAAAGCCACTCACATTTCTGATCACATACACGAGTGGCGGCGCCGTCGTAGACTGATCAAGTTTCATATACCTGATCAGATACTAACTCACTGGTTCACCACCTCCTTCGTGAATAAAATCACCCAAGATATTGCGATGGGAGCGTGTGTGACGGAGGAACAAGCCATTGCGCGTGCCCAATATCTGGATCTTGTATATTCTCATTCCGGCACGCTTTATGATATCTTGCCTGATGCTCCATGGTCTGGAATCTCTAAGGCCCTGCCTACCCCCGCGGTGGATGGTGTCATTGGTTCCGTGTCTCAGAATTCGAAGAAATCTTCGAATGGGAAGCAGAAGTCTAATTCTTCCAACAATACTCCTGCTAATCCCGCCCTGTTCGATTCTGGAAAAACCGCGGAGGTGAACGTCGTTCAGGCCAATCCTACGGATAAAGCCTCCAAGGGGAAACAGAAGGGCAAAGGAAAATCCAAATCCGACGCCCCAAAGCCAGAATCAAAATCTCGTACTGAGGATGGTTCTCAACGTAAACCGAAGTACCCCTGCCTCATTTGTGAAGGAGACCATTATACTAAGGATTTCCCGTGACGATCCGAAGTTAGTCAACTTCTCAAAGGCTCCAAAGGGACTCCGGCAGTTCTAAAAGAGCCATTCCCGTCTCAGCAGACCCAGATGGTTGAACAAACATCACCATCTGCACCATTTGGGTCCCAAGTTTTTATGATGAATGGTGCCGCACCTATCTCCGTCGCTACGCGTTCGAAGGATTACAATGAAACGCGACAGGCACCTGGGAAGGCAGTTGTGGATGGACCACCTCCCCCCCCCCTGTCTCCGGATCGTTGGAAATCGAGAAGCCTACTCCTGAACCTGTTGTGAAGCCACCTTATAAAGGTGTTCTTCGAAGATCTTCTTATAATCTGAATGCTCGTGCCGCTCAACACTACATCATTGTTGAGGATTTGGCACAGGCACCCTCTGCTATGTCTGCGCTAGAAGTTCTTCAAATTTTTCCTTCACAACGGAAGGCTTTATTGTCTGCAATCGGTGGCATTGATCCCGCTGATTCAAGTCTTCTCACCTTCGATTTAGAGAATTTCACTCCCCGACTTCCACATCAGATTGCTCTTGTTATTCAAGTCGGGATTAATGGTCTTAACATCCATAGGGCCGTCGTGGATGAAGGTGCCTCTACCTGTGTTATGTCATCCGCTTGCTAGAAGGCCATTGGCTCTCCGGCCCTTTCGTCCTCTCCCAATGCCCTTGAGGCATTTGATGGTCGGGAATCCAAACCCCTGGGTGTTCTCGAGAGTTTAGCGATCACTTTACAGGGGAATACTGTCAACGTGGAAGTAGAAGTAGTCGACGCCAGGCTCAACTACAATATACTTATTGGCCACAGTTGGACCCATGCCATGCTATGTGTGCCATCCACCGTCTTTCGACTTCTTAAGTTCCCTCACGAGGGAAAAATCGTCATGGTGGATCAGTTTTCCTTCTTCACCTCTACCTCCGAGAACAGCGTACCATACGGGGATCAGATTTCGAATCCCCCTGACAGTGTAGGACCCAGTCTCTTCAAAGACCCCGTCCTCAAGGGTATCTTTCCCGCACCACCACCGCACACCGCTCAAGTTAACATGATTTCCAGGTCTGATGACCCCTGGCTTATTCCTACGCTTGAGCAGGTGTTTGAGTTTGGAGAATCAATGCCCTTGACTCAAGTAGAGATCAGCTACTGTGAAATTGTTGCCGCATCCGATCCTCCACCTCCTCAGCATGCTCCTTTGAGCATGGCTCTAGACGTCTACTCTCAATCCCCCTGGCTTGGTCAGGCCAATTCACCTGATCCTCTCAAGGAGACTTTTCCTTATGACGAATCCATCATTGAAACTATGTCTCTTGAGGAGCTGCCTTGGGGCGATGGACATCATCGCTCCTCTTTTATGCCTAGCTTGGGGGAAATGACAGATTGTCTAGAGCGTTATGCATCTCAGGTTCCTACTCCTCCTCTCCAAACGCCCATCTTGACGCACGAGGTTTTTTCGGAGGGAAACCTGAGTAACATCACTCAAACCATCCCGATCAACATCTCCATTAAACCGGGGATTGTTGGGAGCATACATGATCATCTCCCTCCTGAGCCTCCTCCTTGGAGCTCGTCGGAGCATAGTTCCTCCACTTGTGTTAAGCTCCTAAAACAATAAAACAAGCTGCTACGAGGATAGTTCTTTCAAGTGTGTCAACCTCGTTAAAATAATGAAACAGAAGCATTTTCAATTCGAGTTTTGATAGATTTAGTTCAAATCTCTTTTTTCTCAAGCTTCACTCCATTTCCTATGGACTGAAGCTTGGGGGGCATGCACCTCGAATTGAGACACCACGCTGGGGGGTATGCCCGTCTTTAGTGTACATAAGTGTGTGTTTTTCATTTGTGTGCATGTGTGGTGTGGTGTGTTATGTAAACATCTTTCTGCTGATCGGGTCTTCCTGATTGTGCAAATGTCCATTCGTCCGTTTGTTGGTTTCGCGGATGGTGCCTCCCGCAGTACCAGGAACCTGTCTTCGGCAGCCTAGGTAATCTACGATCCTGTTGGTGAGTTGGTCAACTTGCAAGGTGTGTGTCTGGGACGTACTACAAATAACATCGCGGAATATAGTGTTGTATTAGAATTATTAACTGAGGCTGTAAACCTTGGTATCTGTGAATTGCTTGTGTATCTAGACTCACAACTTGTAGTATTACAACTGAACGGTCATTATTCGGTCAGAAACCCATCCATTTTACGTCTGTATCTGCGTATTCATTTACTGGAAAGAAATTTTGACTATATTACATATCAGCATATACCCAGGCATATGAATACATTAACAGATGCGGTAGCTAATTTGGTGTTAGATAGACATTTGCGCAATTTGTAAATCATCATCACATGTAAAAGGAAAATCCATCCAGAAATAGATATGTATATATATAGATATCGAAATGTTTACATAGTGTGCATCGCATAGAATCAAAAAATATATATGTTCGTCTTAATACATCCGGAGACGACATGTCTCTCAAAAAATATGCATGATAAAAGTCCTAGGAGTCTAATCTGCATGGTGCTCATGATAACAAGTAACTGCACGCACTAAGCGTCTCAGAATTCGGTGGAGGCGACTGGGCACTCCCACCGTGTGTCTCTGGTACGCCATCGGTACATCCGCCAGCCGAGCGTAGTCTGGGATCCCTCGGGCAATGCCCTCGAGATTTTGGATTAACTCCCCCCCCCCCTCTGCACCCTCTGCCTGAGGATCAAGTGCGGGAAGAGTCCTCCGTGCGATAGGAGACATACCGGCTGGTCTCTCTGGACCCACGTCTGCATGCATATAAAATGTGTCAGGAAGAACATGTATTAACAAAAAAAATCATAAAATATAAAATCAAAAAGAGAAGGGGTCATACCCAACTCCTCGTCCCAATCATCTCCCTCCGGCAGTGGGAGATCTGGATCACCAGTGAAATCGGTATCGGCATATGGCCAGTCTTCCACTACGATCAACTGATGCCGCAACCACCCAAAAAACTCCGGCCTCCAGGACATCTGTTGGCCCCCTCCAGCTCTGGGCATCAGTGCTTCCCAGCGAGCCATTCTTGGCTCTCATGGAATAGGCTCAGCTACTATGGCCCCTTGGCCCTAGAATATTGGTAATCGTTCCAGAATGAACGATACCAGGATAGAACCATAGCCAAACTGTTTCAGCTTGGCTTGTTTGCATTTGGTCAGTTGCCTCTTTATGTTTATCGTCACTGTTGTGGCCCAGTCAAACAATAGAGGAGTCATACACTCTGAGGCTAACAAAAGTTGGGCCTTTGTGGCCTCGTGCGGTGCCTGTGACCCCGCAGCCCGCGTGATGGCATGCAGCACCACTCTCAGTGCCAGGTCAGGAATGGTGTGGATGTCCACCTTTCCACTTCCTGATCCCAGTTGTGCCCCTCGGCACACTCGTGCCATCACTTGTTCCATTTTCTCACCAGACGGTCTGCTCCCTGTCAATATGGGTACCGGACCTCTGCGCGATAATCCGGTTATGAAGTACACGTCAGCAACCTCCAGTTCTAACACTTGATCCCGCAACTTGAATACTTGTTCATCTGCGTCCCACATATTGATCAAGTACTGTAGAAGCTCAGGCTGAGCTCGTAAACAGGGCGTCAGGAAGAACTTTTTTAGCCCACAGTTCCTGAGGGCATTCATGCAAGTTTCATTTTCCATGGCTTGTTCATCCTCTTCACCGTGCTCTCTCTCTTTCCACTCAATCACCATTTTGCTCGGTTTCCTGCATCAACATGGTCACAAACCCTTAATTAGATCTCTGATGAGCTTCAAAATTCATCCAAATTGATTAAAATCTCGAATTTTTAGGCGAAAATTTGGGTTCCGCCGCTGGCGCGGCTGTTTCCTGAACAGTCGCACCAGTCGGCGCGAGCCCTTTGCATATAAAAGCCCATTGGCGCGGGTCCGTGCCCGATACCCGCGCCAATGAGCGGAGCCCTAAAAATTTAAAAAGTTGCCACAGAAATCTAATGCATGATGGAAAACTATTAAAAAATGGATTGAAATGGAGTACAAAGAAGCGCCTCTTACCTGGAACTGACGGGAATCTGAATGGTAGCCCGGATCGGTCGCAATCGCTGTCAGAAGTTCGCACACAAAATGGACCACTGCTGCTCTTCGGTGAGGTAAAAAGTAAAAAGTAATTTTATTTTTACCATTTGACATATTTATAACTTTTTGAACTCAAAATAGGTCTTGAAAGTTATTTTTCTGAATATTTTAATATATTTTGTCGAAAATGGGTTTTACACTTGCCTTTTTGTGCAGCGACAGGTCTTTTACGCAACTTAGACGGCGAAACGAGTTGTATTTTATACTTTTTCGGACTCGGTAAATACACGAAAAAGTCACTCTGGAGTCATCTTTCAGCTCTTTTCTGACTCTCTAAACATAAAAAGATTGCCAAGGCCCTTGTCGTTTCGGTCTCGTTAAAGTGGACACGAATCGACATCTACCCAGTATACGTTTACCCCTTTTTCGGGCTGGGATGGATTATTTACGAAAAAGGAATACCCTAGCCTATCGCGACTAGGAGGTTTTCTCGGATATTTTTTTCTACCTTTTCGGGTCCGAGGAACTATCTACGAAAAGGGACCGCTGGAGTTTACTTTTCTGCTGTCTTTTCAAACTCTCTAAATATGAAAAGACGCTGAGTTCTTCCTTTGTCAGACTCGTTAAACCCTGATGACATCGGATTCAGTCGAAATGACGTTATTCGAGTCACTCCTTCCTAGGGCTCGTTAAATGTACTAGGATGGATTCGCTCGAAGGGCGAACTTATATTACAAGCATATGCTATCCCCTTCAAGCTTTTTATCAAAAATAATTGGGGTACTCGCCAGAAATGGTGGGGGAAAATGGAACCAGTATCGTTGTCGTGTCGGCAGTATGTCGCTCTTGAACATGGCACTTGTCTGCATTCGTGTCGGGTTGGGGACATCTCATCTCGTTCTTCACTTGCCTCAGTGGGTTTGGATAATCCCTTTTGACCTCTCATCTTATCATTGCCTCGTCACCATGACCTCTGATCCGTTGATGTCAAATACTGCCAAGTCCACTGTCGTGCCGTTTACATGTTCAAGAGAAGTTGACCTCTGCAAGTATCAACCTTCCTCTGATTCTCATATGATCCTGATTCACAAAAAACATCATGTTCCTCTGTCTCGTGTCGATGATGTGGGAAACATTATGGCCAACCTTCGATCAAGGTCACTTCCTGTCGACTTCAGCTCATTATCCAGGAAGATGGTCTAGAGACTCTTTCATGGTACCTTGGAGCCTGCATGTCTCAATGGCAGGTTCGTCGCATTCGACGTGAGGTTTTCATCATTGGCCTCCGATCGAGTGATTCTACGGGTGTTCGACACCAGCTCATTGATTCACACGTCATAGATTGTACCTATAGTACCTTGAGGGCCATTGTCATTATTGGTGGTTCCTCTCGCGTCTGTTAACAACTTTCATCATTGGCTGGTAATCAGACGATGTTCTTGCATGTTCGACTTTAGCTCACATATTCGCATGCTTGAACTTGTGCTTTTTTCGGGTCGAGATGGAGCGCAAGACCCTGGATTGTGTCTGTTGTAATCCAGGCTGCGATATTGTGGATTATTATGATTATTTACATGACTCACTAATTGGATGGCTGCGACCATACCCGAGTCTATTTATCGATCTTCATTGGATGGCTGCGTCCATACCTTGGATCTAGATTATTTTAAACTCTGTTATGGATGGTTGCGCCCATACCACGCATATATATCATGTATCTGAGACATCAGTTGTACTTCGCTCCGTAGGTTTTCCGATGGCGGTGTTTTCGGTCGGCATGTTCTCGTAAAGCATTTCACCCCTCTCTCTCTCTTTCGGGCCTCATGCTTTAGGGGGCATCTGTTACACAACAATTTTTCACCGTCCCTACAATCCCCATCCCGCACATTGGAGGGCTCATTCCGTGACCTGTGAGCAGAGTTAAGACTTGAAAATACTTTCATTGCATCCCTCTTAAGATGAGCTTTAATTTCCCTAAAGACATCTCCCTGCAAAAAACCCTAAAAATAGCTCTTTCTCCATTGGCGTGGTTCCGTAGTTCAGCCCTCGCGCCAAGAGGGAAATCCTCCAAAGAGGGCATGCCAATTGGCGCTCTGTCATAGAGCCGCACCTGCGCCAACCATATTAAGAGGTGTTTTTTAAAAATAAAAGGCGGAAGTTTCATCCTAACAAATTACTGGGCTGATTTCTATCTTGAGTTGGGAGGTTTGGCTACGGATTTCCATGGAGAGGAAGTGGTTTGCCACCTCTCATGGAAGCTTCCTTGATGATAGGGCCAATCCCATAATTATAGGGATCCAAACTCCCCTTCCTCCTTCTATAAAAGCTTGCCCATTTCCATTGCAAGCTAGTTCCAAAGAGTGGCAGAATTTCCAAGTTCCCAAGAGCTTTCATGCTGCAAAAGCCTTCTTGATTCCCTAAGGCCAAATCCAAGCAAGGAGACTATTTCCAAGTATCCGGAGAGAGAGGCTTGTCCCATCCTTGACAGGCTTTATCGAGACATGTTCTGCTGACGACCCACCAAAGGAGAATTCGGCGTCGAAGCTTTGGTTGTATTCTTCTTTTGACTCTTTAATGATAAGCGACTATCAGTTATGGTTCCACTCTTGTCCTTAATCATGTTCATGAGTTATGTCCTCTTCGACTGACATATAGTTGTATGTACTGGATTTTATGCTTGCATTTGTGTTGTTTCTTTCATGTGCATGTGTCCGATCACGGAGATCGTGAGGATTGTGATCTACCAGGGCAAAGGAACGGGAGCACCACCTCTTCCACAAACGACAGCGTTGGATTCCAGGTAAGCCTTCCTCGCAAGTTGGTTTATTTACGATTAGGAACCTGCACTGTAGCGTGTTTGATTGTTTCTAGACCCGATCTGGGCTAGTACGGATCGCCTCTGTCCGCAGAGGGGATTTACCTCCTCAACAATTAGATGTATTTACATATTATTGATAAAATTAATCATATGTTCCTTATATTATCGATAGATTTTCCTTGGTCGCACACGACTGAAACCAGCCTAGATCCATCTTAACTCCGGATCTATCAAGCGCCGAGAGGGATAAAATCTCTTAAGGTGCAAACCTTTCCTCAAGTTTTTCATTCAAAAAGAAGGTTTGCACCTAGAGAATGATAAATTTAACCTCCAACCTCTAAATTCAACAAGGTAGAGAATGATAAATTTAACCTCCAACCTCTAAATTCAACAAGGTAGAGAATGATAAAATTGACCTCCAACCTCTAAATCCTATCTACCAATTTTGGCTCATAAACCTTCTAATTATCCAAGGCAATTACCACCAATATTTTTGTAAGCCAATAGAATTCCATTTCCTTGAACACATTAGTGTTTCGAGATCTAGAGAACCTAGAATCTTATACTCAGTTTTGAAATTATGATTTGATCTATTGAATTGAAGCGTGTTGGTTTTGTTACTTCATAAAGTTGAATAGGTTGTCAAATTCCTTATGAGTGTTTAAGGGGATGCTCTGTTGAAAGCATTTTCAAACCAACCTGTTATCCCACTCAATGATCATACCTTGGTAATGCAACGAAGCTTGTTGTTGCAACCTCTAGACCACCTACTCATCCCCATTTTTCTAGTCTTAGGAGCCTCTTGTTTGACCATTGTTTCCATGTAGTGGAAGTGATAAGCTAGCTAAACCAAACACCAACACAAAATCTTGAAATTTTTCTCCATCTTAAAAGTGTTCTCCCCTTCCTAGATATCTTGTAACATTGAAGAGGCAAAAGGAAGGAGCATATGCCATAAAGGAATGAAAACAAGAAACCAACCACCAACCCAAGCTAACAAAACCAAACCAATTACCATTGTAACTCCTAGACTAGAGGGAATCCATGTAGAGCCACACACTATAAAACCATGAAATAGCAAGAAAAAATATTGGAAAACATAGAGGATAGATGGAATAGAATAACTACAAGCAAATTGGAGGGACCGAGTTGTAAATGATACTTGGAATTTGTAATCACCTAGATTGGTTCTCATTTAACTCAAATTTCCTACATGCTTACATGATCTTGAATGCACTCACCATGACTCCCAAAAATGGATTTACAAACCAATATTGACCAACTCCGTTATGATTCATAATAGGGTGGTCCTCCATTTCCTTCCCACACATAAAACCTTACTTATCTCATGTTGGAAACCCCTTCACATTCTTAACAATGGGTACACCAATATTGTCAAAGGTGCATTCACTTATTTTTTGGAAATACATTAAATTATTTCCAATGCCTACCACATAATGAGCTCATGCTCCATATCATGTGCTACTTGATCCAAAAAAATAAAAAATACAAAACATATTTTTAACTATATTGTATTTAATATTATAATGAAAAGGTAGGCGGTTGCATGAACCCTTTAGTCATTAAAATACATCAAAATGGGGTATTTTTTCGGCGCAGACAGCGGGGAGGGTTTGTAGATGATGTCAATGGGTGGTTTGGGTAACAGAGACTGCTAGGTAGGTTTGGAAATCTGTTTCCATTCACGATCATCCGATGGTCCTCCTATGATATTTTTGTATGTAAAGGTGGTTTTTTCGATGTTATGGATGAAGATTTGGTTTACTACTCAGCAAAACCATACGAATTTGTGTCTATCTGGAAATAATCTACATATCAACATAACAAAGTGGAGCAGGTTTTGACACCTGGATCACCAAACTTGGGTTTTTTCACTACCTTTTTTTATGGTCTTTCTTTCTCTCCAAACTGGGCTTTAAGGCCGGCCAACCTTTTCACTAGTCCAGAAATTTTTTTACCGGGCATAGAGGAGGTTTCAAAAGTAGAAGAGAAAGGATGGGTGGTTCTGTCAGTCCTGCATGTCAGTATTTTTGGGTTTTCACAGGAAGCCCTAAATTTTGTCAATAATTGCATAAACCCTAATAGTCCATCTTCATAATTGGTGATAACATCGACATTTTTGAACTTGCAGGGGGGATTAGGGTTTATGGGTCATTCTCTTCATAAACTATATGGTGTGGTTTCCTCTCATGAAGATGGAGTTGGGCTTATTGGTGCAACCAACACACAATTTGAGGTGGGGGTTTTAAGCTGCTTTTTTGGACTCGTTTCCTATGAAGGGTTTCCCCTATCTTATGGTATTTTATAGAGAGTGGGATGTGTGAGGGACTCATCTAGACCAGGTTTAAATGGTGCAATGACTTCAGAAATAATCTTGACACCATCCCTTGGAATCCATTTGGTTCGAGGCCCTGATGGGATTGCATCAAAGAAGCAGGGTAAGAAGACAAAATGTGTTAAAGTGAAAGAAAGTGGGATGGTTTTATTCCTAGGAGATGAGCTCATTTTTTACAATATTATGGATACTACAAGTAAGGTTCTGGTCGAGAGGGTGAGAGGTACAAATTATTCGTCGTCGCAACTAAAAAACTGGGTTCAGGAGGTTTGGGGACAAGTTTTAGATGAGCTCCAAATAATTTGCACTATGTCGAGGGGATGATTTGCTTTCAAATTCAGCAAGGAAGGGCATGATAGGCCCTCTCTAGATTATAGAATATTGAAATGGCTCTCATTCTCTTTAAGAGATGGTCTCTTCTCTTTGACCCTAAAATAAAAAAATTTGGTGTTGGTTCGATTGGGGTCAGATTACCCGAGTTACCATTAAAGTTATGGACAGAGGACATTTTTCAAATTATTAGGGATAATTTGAGTAAAAATTTGGATAATGAAAAATTATACTTGGAGATAGGTAAAATGGCCTATGCCAGGATTTTGGTTCATTTGGACACTAGAGAAGGTTTGGTGGCTAGCCTGAATATGCACTATAAGGGTCTTTTTCAACATCAAAACTTCGACTACGAAGGTGTCCCTTTTTTTGGTTGTCAATTCCATGAAGTTGGTCATATTTTCATAGAATGTTTGCTACTGCTAAAAGGGAAAAAATAATATGGAGGTACGGGGGAAAATTGTCAAGGTCTCAAAGTTTTGGAGAAGGGAGGAAGTGCAGTAACCGCAAATGTTGGCTTAGCAAGATGGAAAATCAACTGAAAATAGACCTACAGTTACACATATGGAAAAATGAGGTGGAAAAACATAAATACTTCCAGATATAGACCTTCGACGATCTATTTTGTATTGGGTACTATTTCCCCTTCCTCATATTTACCTCATCCCTGTGTATCTATGTCTTCTGTGGTCATGCCTTCATCTGTGTCTGGATTTTTTGAAGGGGTTCATGGGTCCAATCGTTTTGTGGGGTTGTCTCTTGTCCTATAAATTCTATTGATATTTGTTTCCCGACTCCCTCACCTTCACTCCCCTCTTCAGAAGAGGTATCATATGAGTCAGATAGGAATCCTAGATATTATCTTCGGTTTTCATTCAAATCACTTAGTGAGCCAAATTACTTGGCCTCCTCGGGGTCTAGATTAGGTTCCCTTTCCCCCTCCAAGCTTACTGAAATCCCCTGGGGTTGAGAGTCACACATTACAAAAGTAAATCATCAGGCCAGTTAGGACATAGCCACTAACAAAAAACTATCACTAGATGGGGACCTTAGAGCAAGGAATTCCCCATATTTTGGGCACATATGAAGTGCATTTCATATAATTTCATAGGGCTTTCTCACATATTAAGTGGATTTCATATAATTTCATAGGGCTTTCTAGTCCCTCAAAAAAATAGTTTTAAAGCACTTGGTTCTATAGGAAAAAATTGATATCATATACTTACAAGAGACATTGGGTTCTAGTAGTAATATCATATATGTATTGAAAAGAATGTTTAAAGGATGATTTATTTTTTATGCACGAGGTAGATATGGGGGTTCACTGGGTATACATTGTAAATTTCAAAATCATCAATATTTGGGGCAGTGAAGGTGTTATTGTTGCAGACATTTTATCTGAAGAATTTGGAATGGAATTTAGGGTGGTTAATTTGCATGACCCCTGTCAGGAGAAAGTAGTTTTATGGGATAAATTAATGAATCAGTAATTTATGAGGAGGGAAAATTTGATCCTGTATGGTGACCTATATTTATCTTTGGGTATGTTTATAATTTGGGAAGAGCATGCCTGTGTTGATTCACTATCTGATTACTTCTCTCATTTACTAGACTCCCACAATATAATAGATGTTGATATGGCTAGATATAAGTCTACATGGAGAAATCAGAGGGTCGATGAAGCCATGGTTTCTAGACTACTGAATAGATTCCTGATTCAGGATTCTCTGATGAATAAAGTCTCATTTTTCAGACAATGGGTGGGATAAGGAGGGTTATCCGAACATCATCCTATTTACGTGGAGCTTGCAGGTAGTTTCAAAAAGCCTAGGGCCCATTTCAAATTTAATGTGACCTGGATGAAAGAGGAGGACTTCAGATCCATTGTTCGTGAGAATTGGAAACCATGTGGTATTGGGGAAATTCGATTAGTTGCAAGTCAATTTGAAGACAACCTTAATAGATTAAAGAGGAAGACTATTGAATGGGTTAAAGTAAAAAATCAAAGAGATGAGGAATCATTGAATAATATTTAAGCTAAATTGGAATGTATTGAGGATCCAGGAGGTGGGGGTTATGATACAAATGAAGCTAAACAAAATATCATCCAATTGGATATAGCTAGGAGGAAGTTGTTGGAGGAAAAGGAAGAAACATGGAGACTTAGAAGTAGAGCCAGTTGGATAGAGGCTGGGGACGAAAATACAATTTTTTTTATCAATATTATAGGGGAAGAATAGGTATCAACACTATTTGGTCTTTGGAAAATGATAATGGTGACAAGGATATAAATTTCAGGGACCTGGCTAGGATAGGTTTTATGCATTTTAAATCTCTTTTTCCGACTCTAAGGGAAGTTTCATTGGATGAAATAATTCAAATTTATATATTCCAAAGATTTGTAGATGAGGATAATAATAGGGACTTGATGGCACCAGTTACATCTGGTGAATTGGAGGCAGTCTTGCATTGTTTCAAGAAGGACAAAATCTCAGGGGAAGAAGGCTGGCCTGTGGAAAAGTTTCTTGAAATTTATGAGTTTTTTGAGGCTGAGCTCTTGAAGGTAATTGAGGAATGCATAACCACTGGGCAAATGTATGAGCCTTTCCATACTACTTCCATAGAGCTCATTCTAAATTCAAATGATCCAAGGTTTTTTAATGATTACATATATATCTCGCTCTGTAATTATATTTACAAAATCATTGCAAATATAATCAAGCCTATTTTATCGCAACATATCTCTAAAGAACCATTTACCTTTCTGTAGGATCGTTAAATTCACAAAGACATTGGTGTGGCGTAGGAAGGACTCCATAGTTTGAAGGTAAAGAAATTGAAAGGTATGATCCTTAAAATTGATCTTTCCAAAGCCTATGACAGAGCCAACTAACTATATATTATAATGTTTCTAACTCATTTTGGTTTTCACATTAGATTTATTATTGGATAATATTTTGTATATCGTTTGCTTCATTTGTTGTTTTAGTTAATGGGTCAGCATCTAAATTTTTCCATGCTGAGAGGGAACTCCGTCAAGGCTGCCCATTATCCCCTTTGTTATTTCTGTTGATCATGGAGGGTTTAAGCATATTGGTTAGGAAAGAAAAATGAAGTGATCGCTTGAAAGGCGATGTGGTGGAAAGTGGTATATATCTAACTCATCTAACTTATGTAGATGATTTTCTCTTCTTTTTGGATGGATCTTGTAGGGATGTTGTATCATTTAAAAGTATACTCTGTTTATTCTGTAAGGATATTGGCATGAAGACAAATCATCAGAAATCCACTCTTTCTGTGATTGGATGTTAGGTCCCTATAATACTAGTGTATCCCCTTTATTGTTATTGTTGTTTCCATGTAGTCCCCATATTGTTATTATTGTGCCCCAGAGAACCCCTTTATTTTTATTGTTGTTCCCCTACATTATTATTGTTATGTCGGATCTAATTTTATTCTGACCCCTTAGACTCCTATATATATAAAGTAGGTTTTTTCATTTGAAGAACCCAAGAATTGTTTATTTACGTAATGTAAAGGAGGTTTCCCCCTCTAAGTGGATAATTTTTAAGTCATTGATCTATATTTTCTTCTATTTTGTGAGTTGGTTGCATAACATTTGGTATTAGAGCTTTGGATTCTAGGGTTTCGCTTCATAAAACAAGTCATCTTGAATTTCTCTATAACGTTTTTTCTATGAAGCTTCAGACGTTGAAATTGAAACCAGGTGGAATAGAAATATTGATGAACTTTGTGCCAGAATTTTAGAGTTTGTTTCACTATAGTTTCGAAGATATGATCTGAGGAAGTTAGGGTTTTTACAGACTCCAAATTCAGTCTCAAACAGGTGACCTAGGAAAAATTGTCATAACTTTTGTTTCAAGCATCGAATTTGAATTCTATAAAAAGTGGAAGAAATTTCACATATTGTAGGTTTTCTTATAGCAATTTTATGGATGAAGGTCGAAACAATGACACATTTCACCCCGTATAGGTTCTCTCTACTAAACCAATCTATAATCAAGTCATTATGGGAGATCATACATAAATTTATCTTGAAGAATCCAAATTAGGTCTGACCTGTGGAATTGGAAAGAAGACTCAGAGCACTACTACAGGACCAAATTTAAAATCTTGGCGAACCTAAATCACAAAGATACATCAGGTTAAATACCAAGCTCCTCAAAAACAAGAAAAAAGTGTTTATTTTTTTTAACTACATAATGTTTGTTTGAAAAATTAGTTTGAAGTGATTCCAAGGGCATATTGAAGCATAGATATGAGTATTGTGTTCTAAAATTCCTCCCAAAAATAATTCCACACCCATTAATCCCTCAGAAAACTCTACTATGACACATGAAGAGGAATAATTACAGCATGATATCTCAAAATTACGGGACCAAGTGCAACAAATTTAACTCTCACAAAGAGCAACCAAAGATGGACTAAAATGTGACATGGATGGTTTAAAAGTAGAAATGGAAGCTAAGATGGATGACATGGAAGCTAAGATGGATGGTTTGAAGGATGGCATGGAAGCTAAGATGGAAGGTTTGAAAGCATACATGGAAGGTCTGACAAAGTTATTGCAAGAAAGGCTTCCTAGTGGTGACAAGGTAATTCATGAAAATCAAGATGAGGACAAAAGGAATATGAATTGTGATTTTAGAAACTCCAATGTTGGGTTTAAGAATCACCACATTCTAAAGATCAATATAAGTAATTTTGATGGTAAGGATCCAGTAACATGGATACTACAAATGGAGCGATATTTTGATCTCCATGATGTGAAACACTCACAAAAGGTACGCATTGCAACTTTATATTTAGAACCCGATCAGTTTGTATGGTATCAATTGATTTGTTCTCGAAAAAAATAGCCACTTGGTCAAATTTTACAGAGGAAATGATAACATATTATGAGGATACAAAGAGAAACACCTTCTTTAGCCAATTGATAAATCTCAAACAAAAGGGTTCAATGGCATAACACATTGAGGACTTCCAAAAATTGAATATCAGGATAACAAATATTCCATAGTATCAGAGGTTTGATCTCTTCATAGGGACTTTAAAGGATAATCCAACATGAGGTTCGCATTTGGGAACCTAATTAATTGGAGAAGGCATTCAGGGTGGCAAGAAAAGTTGAAAGTAAAATTATGGCAACAAGGAAGTCTACCACTCGCAACTATAAAGTTGGAAGTGTTGTTTCTCCTAGCCTTCCACAACCTACAAGGTTGGCACCACAAAAATTGGAGGAAAAAGGAGAAAAAGGGCTTTGTTATAGTTGTGATAGAAAATACATTAAAAGTCATAAGTGCTTTGAGAAGAAATTATTTTACATATAAGATTGTGAAGAGGAGGAAGAAAAGGAACAAGAAACATCAAAAGAGGAGGATACACCAAGAACCAACCCCATAGAAAGAAGAAATTAATCTGACCATATCTTGTAACGCATTTGCAGGAATTACCACTCGTCAAAATCTCAATATAGAAGGATATATCAAGAAGAGAAAATTTATAGTGTTGATTGATTCAGGTAGTGCCCATAATTTTATTCATTGTAAGATAGGCAAGGAATTGAATTTCTTCCTATATCCAACACCAGAGTGTCAAGTGATCATTACAAATGGAGGAAATATAAATTTCTCTAGAAAGTGCCATAATATCAAGCTAACCATGGAGGAATATTTATTGAATAGTCCAATGCTCTCCATTCCAATGGGTGGGGTTGATGTTTTACTAGGATTCCAATATTTATAATGTTGTGTAACCAGCTCCAAAAATAGAAGAAAAGAGATATGAATGCCTTAGAAATAAGCCACTTCGAGGGGGCAACCTCCAATACATTACATAAATGAACAATTCTTGGATGATACAATTTACAAAACCTCCTTTCTATATATAGGAGTCCATGGGGCCATAATGTAATCCTAGTGGGCCACAATGTAATCCTAGCCGACCTAACAATAATAATTTAAGGGCACGATAATAACAAAATGGGGGTTACAAGGGTACAATAATAACAATAAGGGGGTTACACTAACAATAATAAGGGACTATACTAGTGATATAGGGACCTAACATGCCCCTCTCCTTCAAAAAAGTGTTGTCCTCAACGCTTGAGTAGCTACGGGTGCTTCTGTATAAAATTCTCATCCTCCCATGTAGAATCTTCAGTGGGTAAGTTCTTCCACTTGATGAGATACTCTGAAATTGATCGATTCCGTAGCTGTCGAGTTCTTGTTTCCATGACCGCTTCAGGTTCCAATATGATTTTCCTTCCTCATCAAGTTCTGGCAATATTGTTTGAACTGGAAGATTTTCACCTATAACCTTCTTTAAGCATGAAACATGGAAAACTGGATGTACTCGTGAAGAAGCAGGAAGCTCCAATTTGTATGCCATAGTGCCAATCTTTTGCAACACCTTGTAAGGACCATAGTATTTTGGCGATAATTTATTATCCTTCTTAGCTTGCTTGAGGGACATTTGTTTATATGGTTGTAGGCGTAAAAATACCCAATCTCCTACATCAAAACTTCTCTCGCTGCGATGTTGATCTGCCTGTTGTTTCATTCGATTTTGTGCCAAATTAAGGTTATCCTTTAAGAGTTGGAGAACTTCTTGCTGATGCTCGATGTGATCTTCCACTGCTTGAACCTTAAAATTTTCCCTTAAAGATGATGTGATCGATGGTGGATGATATCCATAAAGTGCCATAAATGGGGTCATTTTTGCTGCAGTATGGAAGGAAGTGTTATATCACCATTCAGCGAGAGGTAACCACTTGACCCATTGTGTTTGTTTATCGGATACAAAACAACGAAGATATCCTTCCAAACATTTATTTACTATCTCTGTTTGACCATCAGATTGAGGATGATAAGATGAGCTATGAGCTAATTGAGTACCCAAACAAGAAAATAACTTCGTCCAAAAATTTCCGTAAAAATGGGATCTCTGTCGCTCACAATAACCCTTGGGCTTCCATGTAGCTTTTGAATTTTGTCCACAAATGTAGTAGCAACTGTACTTGCTTTAAATGGATGAGATAATGCACAAAAGTGTGCATACTTGGTAAGTCTATCAACTACCACCATGATGACATTCTTGCCTTCGTACTTCGGTAAACCTGTGATAAAATCCATTGAAATCTCCTCCCAACGTTGACTTGGAATGGATAAAGGTTGTAGAAGTCCCGGGGTCTTAATTGTCTCCACTTTATTCTACTGGCAAACCAAACATTCTGCCACAAACTTTTGAATATCGGATTTAAGGCCATCCCAAAAAAAATCTTTCTTCACCCTGTGGTAAGTTTTTAAAAATCCTGAGTGTCCTCCTAAAGGAGAAGTGTGCAATTCCAGAAGAATCTTTTGTTTTAGTTGGGAATTTTTACAAAGATATAAGCGATCTTTGTACCATAAGGAATCATTTTTCCAACTAAATGTATCAGATGTACTAGGATCTTGCTGCAACTTTTGAATGAGTGTCCATACATATTTTTCCTTCTTCCATTCATCTCTTGCTTCGGTTATCCAATCCGGTTGGATAATAGAAATGGCACAAAGAAATGCTTCCACCTCTTCATTCTTTCTTGAGAGTGCATCTGCAACAACATTAAGCTTTCCTTTTTTGTATATTATTTCAAAGTCATAACCCAACATCTTTGTGACCCATTTTTGTTTCTCTTCTGAAGATAGTCTTTGTTCCTAAAAGTGTTTAAGACTATCATGATCATTTTTTACCTTGAAGTGTCTTCCCATTAGGTAAGTTCGCCATTTCTTTAGTGCATGCAGTATTGCTAACATTTCCTTCTCATAAATAGGTATTTGTAAATACTTTCCTTTGATTGGACGACTTTCAAAAGCAATGGGTCTTCCTTCCTGAATTAAAACATCACCAATTCCATTTCCTGAGGCATCACATTCCACAATAAAGGTTTTTGTGAAGTCTGGCGTAGCTAAGACCGGTGCTAGGCACATTGCCTCTTTAAGATGTTCAAAGGCCTTAGTTGCTTCAGGAGTCCATGAAAATGCATATTTCTTCAATAATGTTGTTAGAGGTGCTGCTATTCTCCCATAATTCTTAACAAACTTGCGATAATAGCCTGTTAACCCGAGAAATCCTCGCAACTGCTTTATTGTCTTTGGGACTTTCCATTCCTTAATGGCTTTAATTTTGTTAGGGTCTACTTTAACACCCTCGTGAGATATAATATGACCCAGATATTCCACCTCTTGTACTCCAAAGAAACATTTGGATGTTTTTGCATATAATTGTTTCTCCTGCAATAGTTTGAGCACCCTGTCAACATGTTGAACATGATCCTTCCAAGACCTGCTGTAAATTAGTATATCATCAAAAAATACTAGCACAAATTTTCTAAGGAAGGGTTTGAAAATGGAATTCATCGACCCTTGAAATGTAGAAGGTGCATTGGTAAGGCCAAAAGGCATGACCAAAAATTCATAATGACCCTCATGAGTTCGAAATGTTGTTTTTGGAATATCTTCGGTCTTCATTCTAATTTGATGATATCCTGAACGAAGATCCAACTTGGTAAAATAAATTGCTCCATGTAATTCATCCAATAATTCATCAATCACGGGAATGGGAAATTTGTCTTTAATGGTGAGCTTATTGAGCTCCCTATAATCTGGACACATTCGCCATGATCCATCCTTCTTGTGTACCAATACTACAGGAGCAGAGAAAGAACTTTGACTAGGTTGAATTATGCCTGCCTCTAACATTTCTGCAATCATACGTTCAATTTCGCTCTTTTGGAAGTAAGGATATCTATAAGGCCTGATGTTTGGAGGAACACTTCCTGGAATCAAATGTATAGCATGATCATGATCACGAATAGGTGGGAGTCCTTTGGGAGTTTCAAACACCTTGGAATGATTGTCCAAGACTTGTTGGAGATATGCAGAAATAGATGATTTTGATGTTGGAACTTCTAGTGAGCATAATTGTGCAATTACGCCTCGTTGTTCTTTCTTTAGAAGCTTTGTCATGCCATTAGAGCTTATTATCCTTCCTGGCTTCCCTTCAATAACCCGTAATTCGACTTCCTTTCCTTCTGAAAAAAATTTCAAGAAAAGTTCTTGAAAATTAAAAGCTACCGTCCCCAAAGATTGTAACCATTGTACTCCTAGTACAACATCAGCACCTCCATAGGAATGGAAAGCATTGGACTAGTCAATACATATTCCCCCATGGTTAGCTTAATATTATGGCATTTTCCAGAGAAATTTATAGTTCCTCCATTTGCAACCATCACTTGACATTCTGGTGCTGGGTATAGGAAACAATTTAATTCCTTGGCTACCTTACGATGAATAAAATTATGGGTGCTACCTGAATCAATCAACACTATTACCTTTTTCTTCTTGATCTGTCCTGCTATCTTGAGAGTTTGAGGAGTGGTAATTCCTGCCAGTGCATTACATGATATGGTGGGATTCATTTCTTCCTCTTCTATGGCTGGTTCCTGGTGTATATTCTCTTCTTGTTCATTTTCTTCTTCTTCTTCACAATCTATGTAAAATAATTTCTTTTCAGCACACTTATGACCTTTAGTGTATTTTCTATCACAACTGTAGCAAAGCCCTTTTGCTCTTTTTTCTTCCAATTGTTGTGGTGTCAACCATGTAGGTTGTGGAAATCTAGGCGTAGCAACACTTCCTTCTTTATAGAATTGAGTGGTAGGCTTCCTTGTCGCCATAATTTTACATTCAACTTTTCTTGCCAACCTGAATGCCTTCTCCAATGAATCAGGTTCCAAAACGCGAACTTCATGTTGGATGTTATCCTTTCAAGTGCCTATGAAGAGATCAATCCTGTGTTCCTCTGGAATATCAGTTACCCTTATATTCAATTTTTGGAAGTCCTCAATGTGCTGCCCCACTAAACCCTTTTGTTTGAGATTTATCAATTGGCTAAAGAAGGTGTTACTCTTTGTATCCTCATAATGTGCTATCATTTCCTCCGTAAAAATTGACCAAGTGACAATTTTTTTACGGGAGAAAAGCCATCGATACCATACAAATGTATTTTTCTCTAAATGTAAAGTTGCAATGCGTACCTTTTGTGTGTTTTGCACATTATGGAGATCAAAATATTGCTCCATCTGTAGTATCCATGTTACAGGATCCTTTCCATCAAACTTCCTCATATCCATCTTTGGAATATGGTGGTTCTTCCAGCCAACATTAGAGTTTATGAAATCACAATTAACATTTATTTTGTTCTCATCATGAGGTTCTTCTACTATCTTTTCACCATTAGGAAACCTTTCTTGTATAAACTTTGTCAAACCTTCCATGTCTTTTTTTAGAAAATTCTTCATGTTTTCCATTTTCTCATCGATCTTAGCTTCCATGTCATCAATCTTAGCTTCCATGCCCACTTCCATGCCATCCATCTTAGCTTCCAAACCAATCATCTTAGCTTCCACACCTTTCTTCAAACCATCCATCTTAGTTTCCATGCCTTTCTTCAAAACTTCCATTTCATTTTTTGTTGTTCTTTGCGAGAGAGAAATTTGTTGTTGCACTTGCTCTTGTAATTTTGATAGATGATGTTGCAATTATTCATCTTCATGAGTCATGGTAGAGCCTTCTGAAGGCTTAATGGGTGTTGAATTCTTTTTAGGCGCCATTTTAGAATCCAATATTGATACCTTTTACTTGCTTTGAGGATCTCGATATTGAAATTGAATTCTCTCTGTAATTGAAAATCTTAAATATCTGAAATTTAGCTCTATAGTAGCCCTCTGAAGCTTCTTTCAAATGCCACAGGTCTGATCTAATTTGGATTCCCCAAGACAAAGTTGTGTCCAATCTCCCACAATGACCTAATTCTGGACTGGTTCAGTAGAGCACACTTGTAGGACTTGCCACGTGTCACTGTTTCATCCTTTGTCTTTGAAATTGATAGCCAAGAAACTAAAGTCCGTTTACTTGTTACCAATTTTTACGGCACTCAAATCCACTGCCCAGAGAGAGAGTTATTGAACTTTTCCCACGATCACCTCTTTGAGATGCAATTCAGGAGCCTGAAAAAGAACTACCTTCCACAGATCATATCTCCAAAAATATTGCGAACCAAGCTCTGAAATTTTTTGAAGAATTTCCTCAGGATTTCAACTTCTCACCATACAAATTTCAGGTTCTGAACCTTCGTAGAAAAAATTTTATAGCGAAAATTTCACGATGACCTGTTTAGGAGCTTGAAAAAAGACCTAACTTCCACAGATGATATCTCCGAAAATATTGCGAACCAAGCTCTGCAATTTTTAGACAATCTTCCTCAGGATTTCAGCTTCGCACCCTAAAAATTTCAGCTTCTGAAACTTCGTAGAAAAAAAATTTATAGCGAAAATGCCACGATGACCTGTTTGGAGCAGCGAAACCCTAGAATCCAAAGCTCTGATACCAAATGTTGTGTAACCAGCTCCAAAAATAGAAGAAAAGAGATATCAACGCCTTAGAAATAAGCCACTTCGAGGGGCAACCTCCAATACATTACATAAATGAACAATTCTTGGATGATACAATTTACAAAACCTCCTTTCTATATATATGAGTCCATGGGGCCATAATGTAATCCTAGCCGACCTAACAATAATAATTTAAGGGCACAATAATAACAAAATGGGGGTTACAAGGGTACAATAATAACAATAAGGGGGTTACACTAACAACAATAAGGGACTATACTAGTAATATAGGGACCTAACATATAATCTTTGGGGATGAGAGCTTTTAATTTTCAAGAAATTTTCTTGAATTTTTTTGGGAAGGAAAGGAAGTTGAATTATGGGGTATCGCAGGGAAACTAGGAAATATAATTTACTCTAATGTCATGAAAAATATTCTAAAGAAATAACAATGAGGCATAATTGCACAATTTTGCTCACTAGAGGTTCAAACATTAAAATCATCTATTTATCCAAATCTCCAAAATGTCTTGGACAATTAATCCAAGGTGTTTTAGATTCCCATGTGAAAATTTCTGAATCTAACAAAAATAAATCCTACTGCAGTTAACTGATTTGCATTACCTACTTGTATTTTTCAATTAACAAGTTATTTATAGAAAAATTTATGCAAATACACTGTAGCCTACACCAATATACAGATCAAGTACTGAAAAATAAGAGGAGACAATCACACAAAGGACACTTATTTTTGGACTAAACGTCCTCAGAAAAACCCAATGTGGGAAAATCGGTGCAGCATATATGAGTGTTTGTATTATTAAGTAGCAGTTTTCTAAGTACTATCTTTGGATGCCTTGTTGGCTATCTTGTACAAAGAATTCACAGCAGACAAAAAATAGTGAGTTTTACCTCACACTGCAAGTCCCAGCTGATCTGGATCTGAACTGGTGAAACCCAAGCTCCCTCTGTGCTGCCTCTACGCAGTAGATGCATAGGCCTACGTGGGGATGGTTGAGGACTGCATCACCCCTTCTCTGAATAGATCTGCCTCTCAGAAAATTTAGTTTCAGCCTTCCTAGCTAAGAAACCCTGATCTCCAGCAAAACTCAGACTGTCTCTTGGAAACTCTGCGCAGTCCTTGTGTGGGCCCACATCACCCCTTCTGGGGACTGCATTACCTCTCTTGGTGGTTGTATTGCTTCCTATGTTGTCTCTGCTGCCTCTCTACTATGTACTCTTGGTCCTGCAACCCATAAATACTTCCTCCCCTCACTTTTGTTGAAACACTTAGATCTTATCTTCATCTGAGCACTGCTCAGTCAAAAGAATTCGATCTCCAGATTCACTCACTCTATGTGTTATCCAACTGACCCTCAATCTTCATTTATAATTTTCTTGTTGAGATATCAACGACCGTGATAAAATATTTAATCAATGGCTAAGATTAAAACGGACTTGATCTTCGTCACTTAGAAGCTTCTTACCCACATTTACGTTAATTCACTTTAATTATTTTAATTCCCTAAGTTTTAACTTAGGCTCTATTAAAAACAATTAATTATTTGAATAACTTGTACTCTGGGTGAAATTTATCCAAACGACTTTTGGGTCTTGGAGATCTCATGTGTTCTAGCCCCTCCACAAAATTTCAGAGCTAGATCACATCTTATGCTACCCAAAAATCAACACTCCCTCTTAGCAAGGAATATGCTCTAGCAATACTTATCACCCAAAACATCACCCTAATCCACAACATCAGTCCTCTACATTGTTGATGATCAGTCTACTACACCTCATCCACTGCGATGCTGCAATCTATATTGCTTCCCATGACTCTGCCACTACCACTGTTACATCTATACTATAGCTCCCTCTCAATATGCTACATCATGTTGCCTATAGCACTACCACTACTAACTGCTTCACTGCAACTCAGTTTCTAAGAGTTAAGAAACTAAAAGACTTCCCAAATCCTAACATACTTGTCATTTTGGATTTTTGTTGAGAATGCGGCAAGATGATGGAGCTTAGTGAAATGAAGTCGCCTTCACTAAGTGGGCCCGCAGGCAAATTCTGGCGCAAAGTCTATTTTTAGACTATGTCTATTTTTAGACATACGGAGCATAATTTGGGAATTCTACTTGGAGATTCTTGATGGATGTGACATGTCGGTAAAAATAGATGAGACTTTTAGGACCCAGGCTATTTTTAGACTGATCTCCTAAAAATATGGAAGTCAAATATTATTTACCCTTAATAATATTTTGACTATAAACAGCAGTTTACTCTCTTGGCGCACTTCAGTTTGAGTCATGGAGGTGGCTCATGCAACTGACACAAGGAATCACGTGGTTCCTAGGGTTTGATGGCATCTTGCATGGTTGGCTTGAGTTAGACTTCAGTGGCAGAAGTTTTGGAGGAGTTAACGGGACAAATAGTGGAGTTGTGTTCTATTTATTTCAGTTGAACTAGTTGAGATTAGTTAAACTAGCTAATCAACTAGATATGAGTGGAGTAAATTAAATAATATTTAATTCATTAAATATTAACTCATTAGTCAACTCAAGAACACTTCAGTTCACTACAGTGCATGATCAGTTCAGTGGAGACCAGTGAAAGAGATAGATGAAAGGGTGAGTAAAGCTATCAGTTGTGACTATACTGTTGCTATTTGCAACACATAGATAGGTGGAGTTAGCTATGAGTATTGCAAAGTTTAGGCTGGTGGTTTATCTATATAAGGAGGCCATCACCTAGCATTAAAATACGCAATCAAGGTTGGCTATCAAGTGGCTAAGGATTGGAGCAAGTGATTTTCTAGATCTAGCTTGATAGTGTGTAGCATGGGAGGTAGTGCATGAGAGCTTGTGAAGAGTTTTGTACTATGATTGTTACATGATTTCTCCATTATAATATACACAATAGCTGCGGGGTTTTCAGCTATAGGCTTTCCCCATACATACTGAGTTAATGTGTGATTGAATTGATGTGAGATTGCTTCTGTTATTTCCGCATGTGACAATTAATTGTAGATGAGATTATGTGTTATGCATACAATTCGAAATTGATGTGTAATCGGGTTAATCTCCATTGAATAAGTGATTTATTCAGCTAATTTCTACATGGTATCGGAGCAAGATTAATTGTCGAGATCTATTACGGTGATTGCAAACTTATTTCCTCGGACCGAGTCTGCATGCGGGCCAGGTAGCCTCCGGAATATTCATCCTTCTTTGTAAGGTGAAAGATCTGGTGAATGCCCTTTGCAGTCAATCTCTGATTTGGAAATAATTTGTTTTCAAGTATAGATCGGAGGCGATAGAGCTTTGAGTTTGGAATTCGAATTTTGCAGAAGGTTGTTCTTCTTGGTGCCGGTGTTGAAAGATGTCTTCTTTCAATGGTTTGCGACTCGAATATGCTCTTGAAGGCAGTTCGAACTATATTGCATGGAAGGATCGAATGGAAGCAGTGTTAGAAGATAATGGTCTGAAGGAGTTCGTGGATGCGGATGTCCCAAAGCCCACTGATGCAGCTTTGGTCGATGCATGGCAAAAGAAGATCGCGAAATGTCGAAGGATCCTGTTGGAGGGCGTCAAGGATCATATTGTATCCGGCCTTCATGGTAAGGCTACTCCATATTTAATGTGGAAAGCTTTGACGGATCTATTCCAGAGTAAGAGTGACCAAAGGAAGCTGGCGCTCAAAGATAAGCTCAGGAACATCAAGATGGAGAAGGGCGACAACATCGCCGAATACCTCACGAAGTTCACTCAGTGCAGAGATGAGCTGGGAAGTGTGGGGGTGGCTGTCAAAGTTTCACTGATTGCATGCTTAGTTTCAAGTATGCTAGGATCGGTGTGGTTCTTGGACAGTGGTGCGTCATTTCATATGACGGGAGATCGGGAGTTGTTCTCAGATCTGGAGAACAAGGATTTGGGTGTGCACATCGAGATGGGCGATGACGGTAGATACAGTGCGACTGGTATCGGTACCGTATCCTTTCAGAGGGAGTCTGGTAAACCCTTTGTCTTAAAGGATGTCATGCATGTACCTGGATTGAAGAAGAACCTGATTTCAGTAGCGATGTTGGAGGATAAGGGTTATGATGTGGTCTTCAGCGAAGGAAAAGCTTTCCTGCGCAGTAAGACTACTGGAGAGACCCGGAAGATAGGGGTTCGAACTCAGAACCTTTATCAGTTGCAGGTAGATGACTACGCAGCTATGGCATGCAAGGCGGGAGAAGTGGTGAGCCGGGATGATGAGGGCGAACTATGGCACAGGAGATTGGGCCATCTTCACCATGGAGCTTTGAAGATTCTGCAGCAGATTTCTACTGGACTTCCTAAGGGCACCCTTGCACAGTCAGATCAATGCAAGGGGTGTACTTTAGGAAAGTATGTGAAAGCCACCTTTCACGAGAAGGATAGTCGCGCCACGACGATCCTTGAGAGAGTTCACACAGACGTGTGTGGTCCTTTCTCAGTTGCTTCGACAACAAAGCACAGGTATTATGTGATCTTTGTTGATGATTTCTCTCGAAAGTGCTGGATCTTCTTCATGCAGAAGAAGAGCGATACATTCGCGAAGTTCTGTGAGTTTAAAGCACTGGTCGAGAAGGAGTCGGGGAAGAAGGTGATTGCTCTAAGGAGTGATAACGGTGGTGAATTCAACTCGGCTGAATTCAAGGAGTTCTGCAGCGCAGAAGGGATTCGGAGAGAGCTCATCGCACCCCATAACCCACAGCAGAACGGGGTGGCTGAGCGGAAGAACAGAACGATCGTGGGTGCTGCACGGGCGATGTTGCATGATCCGGGCCTACCCCTTCACTTGTGGGCTGAGGCATGCAATACAGCAGTGTATGTGCAGAACCGTTGTCCTCACAAGGTTCTTGGCATGAGTACACCGGAGGAGGCTTATTATGGCAAGAGGCCTGATATTTCCCATTTGCGGATTTTTGGTTCTCCTGTCCACATGCATGTGACGAAGGATGCGAGAAGGAAGCTGGATCCAACTGCTGAGGTTGGAATATTTGTGGGGTACACTGATACACCTCACAACTATCGGGTGTATTTTTTAGACAGTCGAAAGACTGTTGTGCGACGGGATATAAAATTTCAGGAGGAGAAAGCCATGCGGTGTTCGCTTGAGAGGGAGCTACACTTGCATGCAGATGAGGAGCTGTTAGTTCCTAAGGAGGAGCTTCCGGATGTGGATCAGCCACAAGAGGAGGTTCGGGAGGTGGAAGAAACCACCCAGGCAGCGCCAACCATCAGAGGGCGCATGCGCACTACAGAAGCTGAGCGACTGGCTCGGGATGCAGAGAAGGTTGTAGGACCACCTACAGCACAGCGCAGACAGAGACAGTCACCGGATCGGTACACTGGATACATGGCTCTTATGAGTCAATGTATTGTGACAGAGCCATCCTCTTTTGAGGAAGCTGTGGAGGAACCCGCATGGGTTGATGCCATGATCGAAGAATATGATTCGATCATCAGGAACAGTGCATGGGAGATTGTCCCAAGACCGGTTGGAAAATCAGTGGTGGGTTCGCGATGGATCTACAAGGTGAAGCAGGCGGCTGACGGGAGTGTGGAGAAGTACAAGGCGAGATTTGTCGCCCGTGGCTTCTCACAGATCGAGGGAATTGACTATGAGGAGACTTTTGCACCTGTCGCAAGGTACTCTTCCATACGGACGATCCTTGCTCTCTCAGCGCAGATGGGGTGGCACATTCATCAGATGGATGTGAAGACTGCGTTCCTCAGTGGAGTTATTGAGGAAGAGGTGTACATAGAGCAGCCTGAAGGTTTTGAGATCTTCAGCAGTGAGTCGCATGTGTGCCGACTCAAGAGAGCACTGTATGGGCTGAAGCAAGCACCTCGTGCTTGGTACACTCGGATAGACAGCTACTTCACCGGGCTTGGATTCTCCAAAAGTGAGGCGGATCCAAACCTGTACCAGATTGTGGTGGAGGGGAAGCTGTTGATCATCGTACTGTATGTAGATGATCTGATTTTGACTGGCGATGAGCAGTTGATACTTTCATGCAAGGAGGATCTTGCACGAGAGTTTGAGATGAAGGACTTGGGCATCCTTCATTATTTTCTGGGATTGGAGATTTGGCAGTGCAGTGGAGGACTGTTTGTTTCTCAGGGCAAGTATGCCCGGGAGATTCTGGAGAGGTTCAACATGCAAGGCTGCAAGCCTGTTGACACTCCTCTTCCTGGTGGTTGGAGGAAGGAGGATGCTACTTCAACGGAGGTAGTGGATGCCACTGTCTATCGACAGTTGGTGGGGTCGCTTATGTATCTGGTCAATACACGACCCGATATATGCTATGCAGTTAACCAACTTTCACAAGCTATGGTTAAGCCTACCAAGCTCTTTTGGAAGGCAGGCAAGCATGTATTGCGCTATATTAGAGGCACATCGGGATATGGTCTATGGTACAGACAGGAGGATGGAGCGAAGCTTTCTGGCTTCACTGATGCAGATTGGGCAGGGAGTCCAACGGACCGGAAGAGCACTTATGGAGGAGTTTTCAGCATTGGGTCGACAGCAGTTTCCTGGTACAGCAGGAAGCAGAGATCCGTGGCACTCAGTTCAGCAGAGGCCGAGTACATGGCAGCAAGCTTGGCTGCATGTGAGGCTATTTGGATGAGGAAGATCCTCGCAGGTTTGTTCAGGTTGCATTTGGAGCCTACGGTGATCTACTGTGATAACCAGAGCTGCATCAAGCTCTCGGCTAATCCAGTATTTCATGATAGGTCCAAACATATCGACATCAGGTACCATCACATCAGAGATTGTGTTCGGCGGAGGATCATGATGCTTTCATATGTTCCCACGGAGGATCAGGATGCCGACATCCTGACGAAGGCGCTCACCAGGAGCAAGTTCGAATTCCACAGAGGCAGGATAGGGATTGCAGATAATCCATATCTTGCTGAGAGGGAGTGTTGAGAATGCAGCAAGATGATGGAGCTTAGTGAGATGAAGTCGCCTTCACTAAGTGGGCCCGCAGGCAAATTCTGGCGCAAAGTCTATTTTTAGACTATGTCTATTTTTAGACATACGGAGCATAATTTGGGAATTCTACTTGGAGATTCTTGATGGATGCGACATGTCGGTAAAAATAGATGAGACCCTAATTTTAGGACCCAGGCTATTTTTAGACTGATCTCCTAAAAATATGGAAGTCAAATATTATTTACCCTTAATAATATTTTGACTATAAACAGCAGTTTACTCTCTTGGCGCACTTCGGTTTGAGTCATGGAGGTGGCTCATGCAACTGACACAAGGAATCACGTGGTTCCTAGGGTTTGATGGCATCTTGCATGGTTTACTTCAGTTAGACTTCAGTGGCAGAAGTTTTGGAGGAGTTAACATGACAAATAGTGGAGTTGTGTTCTATTTATTTCAGTTGAACTAGTTGAGATTAGTTAACTAGCTAATCAACTAGATATGAGTGGAGTGAATTAAATATTATTTAATTCATTAAATATTAACTCATTACAACTCAAGAACACTTCAGTTCACTACAGTGCATGATCAGTTCAGTGAAGACCAGTGAAAGAGATAGATGAAAGGGTAGAGTTAGCTATCAGTTGTGACTATACTGTTGCTATTTGCAACACATAGATAGGTGGAGTAAGCTATGAGTATTGCAAAGTTTAGGCTGGTGGTTTATCTATATAAGGATGCCATCACCTAGCATTAAAATACGCAATCAAGGTTGGCTATCAAGTGGCTAAGGATTGGAGCAAGTGATTTGCTAGATCTAGCTTGATAGTGTGTAGCATGGGAGGTAGTGCATGAGAGCTTGTGAAGAGTTTTTGTACTATGATTGTTACATGATTTCTCCATTATAATATACACAATAGCTGCGGGGTTTTCAGCTATAGGCTTCCCCCATACATACTGAGTTAATGTGTGATTGATTTGATGTGCGATTGCTTCTATATTATTTCCGCATGTGACAATTAATTGTAGAAGAAGGTTATGTGTTATGCATGCAATTAAGAAATTGATGTATGATCGGGTTAATCTTCATTGAATAAGTGATTTATTCGGCTAATTTCTACAATTTTGGATGCACCTCGATGTTGAAGCTTCCTCTTCTGCTATCTGCGTTGACCCTCTGATGCTACCGCATTGTTATTGTATCTGCTTTGTGCCTCCTACACTACTACAACACTCCATTTCATTTCTTCATACTTTTTTGCTCTAGCTTTTCCACTGTCACTCCATCATCCCTCGCACAAACTGACTCCCATCATTCTACTACTGCCATTAAGGGCTCTCATAATCGTATGTGATCCAAGATTTTGGGCACCTCAAGGATCATGCCCTTGTTCTATAGCTCCAATATATAACTCCATATCACCCCACCTCTTCTCTAGAGGTGCATGAGCACTCATTGCACATCCATCGTCATCCTCCTCATCGGCCTAAGCTAGAGCAACCTTTGAGTCAGACTTCTAATCTTTTCCCTTCTTCTTCAGAGGGCACTGCCTAGAGAAATGTCCCATTTCCCCACATGTGAAGCAGTTGACCTTCGAGAGGTTATTTTTCTTCCTTCTTTGTTGCCTTTGTTGTCCCTTTGATGCGAGAGCTGCATCTTCCTCTTCCTCCTTCTTGACTTTGATCCATTTACCGATACTTCCCGCCTTGGTCCACCATCTAATATTTTCTTTTCGAAGAGTTTCCCACATCTCCTCCCAGCTAGGAAGAGTAAACCTGTCCAAAATGCTTTGGACAAAGGTTTATCAATCTTCAATGACTGCATTCAGGGCAGTCCTGACCATAAATCCAGCATCTGGTGTAGCCCCTACAGAAGCTAGATGAACTTGAATCCCTTGCAATATGATAAGGAAGGGACCAATTTCTTCTCCCTTCTGCATGTGAAAAAATCTGAGCTGGTTCTCAAGCAACATCTTTCGCTGGATGGAAGATCCCTCGTACAAAGTGGTCAAGGCCACCCGCATTTCCCTTGTTCTCTTCTTCTCAAAAATATGTGGGATCCCGTGATCCTTGACTCCATCCATGGTCATCCACTTTTCTTTCTCTTGAGCCTCCTCATACTTCTTGAGAGGATCAACATCTACAGGAACATCAATCATGTTCAAGGCATGATCCTTGATGCGATGTTCATCCAAAATTGTCAGGATCATGGTCGTCTAGATGACAAAGTTGGATGCTCCATCCAAGCTGTCCTAATCCCTCATTCCACTTGTGGCCTTCTATATTCAACTAAGTGTCGAATAAGCTTCTTTCTCCCTCTTCCACTGCTACCCCAACAAAACTCGGATCTGGATTTATTTGGCGCTAGAAATCCTCTGAGGAATAAGGTCCCTCTGAATTTTGATTTCCTTCTCGAAAATCCTTCTGCCAACAAATGTCGAAGCACTCCTCTCTGATCTCTCTTTGCTACTACTCAACACTAGATCTGTTGAAAATGCAACAAGATGATGGAGCTTAGTGAAATGAAGTCGCCTTTACTAAGTGGGCCCGTAGGCTATTTTTGGCGCAAAGTCTATTTTTAGACATATGGAGCATGGTCTAGGAGTTGCAGTATGCTATTCTTGGATGATTGGTAGAGTTGGAAAAAATAGATGGACATCTATTTTTATACATACAGGCCGAAGTCTATTTTTAGACTGCCTGTCTAAAAATAGGTCAGTCAAATATTATTAGCCCTTAATAATATTTGGACTCTAAACTTCAGTTTATTCTCTTACAGCACTTCAGTTGGAGCTACGGATGTGGCTCATGCATCTGACAGAAGGAATTACGCTATTCCTTGGGGTTTTGTGAGCTCATGCATGGTTGACTTCAGTTAGGACTTCAGTGGCAGAGTTTGGTGGAGTTGATGAGACAGTTGGTGGAGTTGTGTTCGGTTTAACTTAGTTGAACTAGTTATGTTTAGTTTAACTAGCTAATACACTAGTAATGAGTGGAGTGAATTAAATATTATTTAATTCACTAATTATTAACTCATTATTCAACTCAAGAACACATCAATTCACTACAGTGCATGGACAGTTCAGTGGAGACCAGTGGAAGAGGTAGATGAAAGGGTGAGTTTGCTATTAGTTGCGACAACAGTTGTGCATGAGATTTGCACAAGCATTGGAGGAGATTGCCAATGATGATTGCACAGTTGGAGCCAGTGAGATTCGAACTTGGATCTCTCATTAGACTAGCCTTGATTGCGCAATAGAGGCAGGAAATTAGTGGATGAGTTTTGAACCTGTGACTTGTTCAAAACCAAGCTAGTTTGTGTGTAACTTTTGGAGACAGTACTGAGTACTTGTGAGGAGTATTGTACTGATATTGTTACATGTTTCTCTTCTATTATAATATACAAATATCTTGGGGTTTTCATCTATAAGCTTTCCCCATTACATATTTTGTTTATGTGCGCATGCGACTGTTTCTATTTCCGCAAATTGATGATTGATTGTAGAAGAGGTTATGTGTTATACATGAATTCGAATTAATGTATGATCAGGATAATGTCAGTGGATAAATCTTCATTATTCAGCAAATTTCTACATGGTATCAAATCGAATTAATCATCGGGATCTATTGCAGTGATTACAATATTATTTCGGTAGACAGAGTCTGTAACGGGCCAGGTAGCCTCTGGATCCATCCTTTCTCTAAAAGGTGATATATCCAGTAAATGCCCTTACAGTCGATCTCTGTGCTAGAAATAATTTGTTCTCACAGATCCAGAAGCAGTTGAGTTTTTGAGTTTGGAATTCGAATTTTGCAGCAGTTTGTTTTCTTGGTGCTGGAGTTGAAAATGTCTTTCAACGGTTTGCGACTCAAATATGCTCTTGAAGGCAGTTCGAATTATGTTGCATGGAAAGATCGCATGGAGGCGGTATTAGAAGATAATGGACTGAAGGAGTTCGTAGATACGGATGTCCAAAAGCCCACTGATCCTGCTGAAGTCGAGGCTTGGCAAAAGAAGATGGCGAAATGTCGAAGGATTCTGTTGGAGGGCGTAAAGGATCACATTGTATCCAGCCTGCATGGAAAAGCTTCTCCATATTTGATGTGGAAAGCATTGACAGATCTATTCCAGAGTAAGAGCGACCAAAGGAAGCTGGCGCTCAAGGATAAGCTCAAAAACATTAAGATGGAGAAAGGCGACAGTATCGCCAAATACCTCACGAAGTTCACTCAATGCAGAGATGAGCTGGGAAGTGTGGGGGTGACTGTCGAAGAAGAGGACATGGTAGACCTGGCTCTCCTTGGTCTTCCGAAAGCTTGGCATTCATATCAAGATAGTGTCAATGGTCGGGAGAAGTTGCCGGGATGGGAGCGCCTTTGGGCGGATCTCATGCAGGAGGAGATAAGGAGGACTACCAAGGATGGATCTTCATCCAAGGTATCTGATGAAGAAAATTGCGCTTTGGCTGCCAAAGAAAAGAAGGGGAAGAGCAAGAAGGCTTCTCAGTCTAGTGCGAAAGGCAAGAAGAAAGACATGTCCAAGGTGAAGTGTTTTCACTGTCACCAGCACGGACACTATGCCACAAATTGTCCGCAGAAGAAGAAAAATAAGAAGGTTGCTGGATCTGCAGATGGAGAAGCTTTGGCGTCACAGTTCGAGCTTGACTTTTCACTGATTTCATGCTTGGTTTCAAGTGTGATGGGATCGGTGTGGTTCTTGGACAGCGGTGCGTCATTTCATATGACGGGAGATCGGGAGTTGTTCTCAGATCTGGAGGACAAAGATTTGGGTGTGCACATCGAGATGGGCGATGATGATAGATACAGTGCGACTGGTATCGGTACCATATCCTTTCAGAGGGAGTCTGGTAAACCCTTTGTATTGAAGGATGTCATGCATGTACCTGGATTGAAGAAGAACTTGATCTCTGTGGCGATGTTGGAGGATAAGGGGTATGATGTGGTCTTCGGCGAAGGAAAAGCCTTCCTGCGCAGTAAGACTACTGGAGAGACCCGGAAGATAGGGGTTCGAACTCAGAACCTTTATCAGTTGCAGGTAGATGACTGCGCAGCTATGGCATGCAAGGCTGGAGATGTGGTGAGCCGGGATGATGAGGGCGAACTATGGCACGGGAGATTGGGCCATCTTCACCATGGAGCTTTGAAGATTCTGCAGCAGATTTCTACTGGACTTCCTAAGGGCACCCTTGCGCAGTCAGATCAGTGCAAGGGGTGTACTTTAGGGAAGTATGTGAAAGCCACCTTTCACGAGAAGGATAGTCGCGCCACGACGATCCTTGAGAGAGTTCACGCAGACGTGTGTGGTCCTTTCTCAGTTGCTTCGACAGCAAAGCACAGGTATTATGTGATCTTTGTTGATGATTTCTCTCGAAAGTGCTGGATCTTCTTCATGCAGAAGAAGAGCGATACATTCGCGAAGTTCTGTGAGTTTAAAGCACTGGTCGAGAAGGAGTCGGGGAAGAAGGTGATTGCTCTAAGGAGTGATAACGGTGGTGAATTCATCTCCGCTGAATTCAAGGAGTTCTGCAGCGCAGAAGGGATTCGGAGAGAGCTCATCGCACCCCATAACCCACAGCAGAACGGGGTGGCTGAGCGGAAGAACAGAACGATCGTGGGTGCTGCACGAGCGATGTTGCATGATCGGGGCCTACCCCTTCACTTGTGGGCTGAGGCATGCAATACAGCAGTGTATGTGCAGAACCGTTGTCCTCACAAGGTTCTTGGCATGAGTACACCAGAGGAGGCTTATTCTGGCAAGAGGCCTGATATTTCCCATTTGCGGATTTTCGGATCTTTTGTCTACATGCATGTGACGAAGGATGCAAGAAGGAAGCTGGATCCAACTGCTGAAGTTGGAATATTTGTGGGGTACACTGATACACCTCACAACTATCGGGTGTATGTGCCAGACAGTCGCAAGACTGTTGTGCGACGGGATATAAAATTTCAGGAGGAGAAAGCCATGCGGTGTTCGCTTGAGAGGGAGCTACACTTGCATGCAGATGAGGAGCTGTTAGTTCCTAAGGAGGAGCTTCCGGATGTGGATCAGCCACAAGAGGAGGTTCAGGAGGTGGAAGAAACCACCCATGCAGCGCCAACCATCAGAGGGCGCATGCGCACTACAGAAGCTGAGTGACTGGCTCGAGATGCAGAGAAGGTTGTAGGACCACCTATAGCACAGCGCAGACAGAGGCAGTCACCGGATCGGTACACTGGATACATGGCTCTTGTGAGTCAATGTGTCGTGATGGAGCCATCCTCTTTTGAGGAAGCTATGGAGGAACCCGCATGGGTAGATGCCATGATCGAAGAATATGATTCGATCGTCAGAAACAGTGCATGGGAGATTGTCCCAAGACCGGAGGGGAAATCGGTGGTGGGTTCGCGATGGATCTACAAAGTGAAGCAGGCGGCTGACGGGAGTGTGGAGAAGTACAAGGCGAGATTTGTCGCCCGTGGCTTCTCACAGATCGAGGGGATCGATTATGAGGAGACCTTTGCACCTGTCGCAAGGTACTCTTCCATACGGATGATCCTAGCTCTCTCAGCGCAGATGGGATGGCACATCCATCAGATGGATGTGAAGACTGCGTTCCTCAACGGAGTCATTGAGGAGGAGGTGTACATAGAGCAGCTTGAAGGTTTCGAGATCTTCAGCAGTGAGTCGCATGTTTGCCGACTCAAGAGAGCACTGTACGGGCTGAAGCAAGCACCTCGTGCTTGGTACACACGGATAGATAGTTATTTCACCGGACTTGGATTCTCCAAGAGTGAGGCGGATCCTAACCTGTACCAGATTGTGGTGGAGGGGAAGTTGCTGATCATTGTACTGTATGTAGATGATCTGATTTTGATGGGTGATGAGATGTTGATACTTTCATGCAAGGAGGACCTTGCTAGAGAGTTTGAGATGAAGGACTTGGGCCTCCTTCATTATTTCCTGGGATTGGAGATTTGGCAGCGCAGTGGTGGACTGTTTGTTTCTCAGAGCAAGTATGCTCGGGAGATTCTGGAGAGGTTCAACATGCATGGCTGCAAGACTGTTGATACTCCTCTTCCTGGTGGTTGGAGGAAGGAGGATGCTACTTCAGCGGAGGTAGTGGATGCCACTGTCTATCGACAGTTGGTGGGGTCGCTTATGTATCTGGTCAATACACGACCCGATATATGCTATGCAGTTAACCAGCTTTCGGAAGCTATGGTTAAGCCTACCAAGCTCTTTTGGAAGGCAGGCAAGCATGTATTGCGCTATATTAGAGGCACATCGGGATATGGTCTATGGTACAGACAGGAGGATGGAGCGAAGCTTTCTGGCTTCACTGATGCAGATTGGGCAGGGAGCCCAACGGACCGTAAGAGCACATCTGGAGGTATTTTCAGCATTGGGTCGACAACAGTTTCCTGGTACAACAGGAAGCAGAGATCCGTGGCACTCAGTTCAGCAGAGGCCGAGTACATGGCAGCAAGCTTGGCTGCATGCGAGGCTATTTGGATGAGGAAGATCCTCGTTGGATTGTTCGGGTTGCACTTGGAGCCTACTGTGATTTATTGTGATAACCAGAGCTGCATCAAGCTCTCGGCTAATCCAGTATTTCATGATAGATCCAAACACATCGACATCATGTACCATCATATCAGAGATTGTGTTCAGCGGAGAATCATGTTACTTTCATATGTTCCCACGGAGGATCGGGATGCTGACATCTTGACGAAGGCGCCCACTAGGAGCAAGTTCGAATTCCACAGAGGCAGGATAGGGGTTGCAGATAATCCATATCTTGTTGAGAGGGCGTGTTGAAAATGCAACAAGATGATGGAGCTTAGTGAAATGAAGTCGCCTTCACTAAGTGGGCCCGCAGGCTATTTTTGGCGCAAAGTCTATTTTTAGACATATGGAGCATGGTCTAGGAGTTGTAGTATGCTATTCTTGGATGATTGGTCGAGTTGGTAAAAATAGATGGACCTCTATTTTTATACATACAAGTCGAAGTCTATTTTTAGACTACCTGTCTAAAAATAGGTCAGTCAAATATTATTAGCCCTTAATAATATTTGGACTCTAAACTTCAGTTTATTCTCTTACAACACTTCAATTGGAGCTACGGATGTCGCTCATGCATCTGAAAGAAGGAATTATGCTATTCCAAGGGGTTTGGTGAGCTCATGCATGGTTGACTTCAGTTATAACTCAAGTGGCAGAGTTTGGTGGAGTTGATGGGAGAGTTGGTGGAGTTGTGTTCGGTTTAACTTAGTTGAACTAGTTGTGTTTAGTTTAACTAGCTAATACACTAGTAATGAGTGGAGTGAATTAAATATTATTTAATTCACTAATTATTAACTCATTATTCAACTCAAGAACACATCAGTTCACTACAGTGCATGGACAGTTCAGTGGAGACCAGTGGAAGAGGTAGATGAAAGGGTGAGTTTGCTATTAGTTGCGACAGCAGTTGTGCATGAGATTGGCACAAGCATTGGAGGAGATTTCCCATGAGGATTGCGCAGTTGAAGCCAAGGAGATTCGAACTTGGATCTCTCATTTGAACCAATTTGGATTGCGCAGTAGAGGCAGGCAATTAGTGGATGAGTTTTGAACTTGTGACTTGTTCAAAACTGAGCTAGTTTGTGTGTAACTTTTGGAGACAGTACTGAGTACTTGTGAGGAGTATTGTACTGAGATTGTTACATGTTTCTCTTCTATTATAATATACAAATAGCTGGGGGTTTTTAGCTATAAGCTTTCCCCATTACATATTGTGTTTATGTGCGCATGCGACTATTTCTATTTCCGCAAATTGATGATTGATTATAGAAGAGGTTATGTGTTATACATGAATTCGAATTAATGTATGATCAGGATAATCTCAGTGGGTAAATCTTCATTATTCAGCAAATTTATACAAGATCTATATTTCTTGGCAATAAATATTCTAAGGAATTGATTCCCTTTACTTTGCTTCTACCCCACTAGACATTGTTCTGCACCAACAGAATCTACATCCCACCAACAACTTCAAATAAAAATTTGCACTACAACACTAGCCACGACGATCGGAAAAATGAGACTCAAGAACCTCTACATTGGTCCAAAAACCATTGTGTTTCCTTTTGCAGCTACAACGTCACCCTAGCAAGTTGACACAGGCTCTACGTGAGCCTTCCCTGGAAGCTGCGTCACCCCCTCCTCTGCTTCTCTAGTCCAGAATTGTGTTGTCTCTCAGGACAGTTGCTTTCCTGCAAAAGGTTTATGTCTGACTTTCCGCTGATGTATTCAATCCTCCTTGATCTATAATTTCTCTGATACCATGTGAAAATTTCTGAATCTAACAAACAGAAATCATATTGCAGTTAACTGATTTTCATTACCTACTTTTATTTTTCAATTAACATGTTATTTACAAAAAATATTAATTCAGATACATTGCAACCTACACTAATATACAGATCAAGTACTGAAAAATAAGATTACACAATTACACAAAGGGCACACTTATTTTTGGACTTAACGTCCCCGGAAAAACCCAATGTGGGAGAACTGGTGCAACATATCTGAGGGTTTGTATTATCAAGCAACAATTCTCTATGTACAATCTATGGATTCCATTTTGGCTATTGAGTACAGAGAATTCACAACATATAAAAAATAATGAGTTTTACCTCACACTGAGTGTCCCAACTGATCTGGATCCGAACTGTGAAAACCCCAACTCCCTTTGCACTACCTCTACGTATTAGATGTGTAGGCCTACGTGGGGATGGCTGATGACCGCATCATTACTTCTCTGAATCGATTTTCCTCTCAAAAAATTGAGTTTTAGCCTTTTTAGCTCAAAAAACCCCGATCTCCAGCAAAACTTGGATTGTCTCTTGGAAACTCTGCGCGGTCCCTAGGTGAGCCCTGCATGGGCCTGTGTCACCCCTTCAAGGGAATGCGTCACCTCTCTTGTTGGTTGTGTTGCTTCCTCTGTTGTCTTTGTTGCCTCTTTGTTGTGTACTCTTGGTCCTCCGACCAATAACTGCTTCTTCCCCTAACTGTTGTTGAATCACTTAGTTCATATCTTCGTTCGAGAACTACTCCATCATAAGAATTCGATCTCCAAATTCACTCACTGTGTGTGTTCTCCAATTGAATCTCAATCCTTCCTTTATACTTTTCATGTTAAGAGATCAAAAACCGTGATTAAATATTTAATCAACGACTAATATTAAAATAGACTTTATCCTCGTCACTTAGAAGCTTCTTACCCACATTTATAATAATTCACTTTAATTATTTTAATTCCCTAAGTTTTAACTTAAGCTCTATTAAAAATAATTATTTATTTTAATAACTTGTACTCTAGGCGGAATTTCTCCAAACGATTTCTGGGTCTTGTAGATCTTATGTGTTCTAGCCCCTCCTCAACATTTTAGAGCTAGATCACATCCGATTTCTACCCAAAAATCAACATCCCAAAGGCCTCCCACCTATTTGTTATCATGATCATGCTATTCATTTGATTCCAAGGAAGTGTTCCTCCAAACACTAGGCCTTACAGATATCCTTATGCCCAAAAGAGTGAGATTGAATGTATGGTTGCAGAAATGCTAGAGGCGGGTATAATTCAACCTAGTCAAAGTTCTTCTCTGCTCCTGTAGTATTGGTACACAAGAAGGATGGATCATGGCGAATGTGTCCGGATTATAGGGAGCTCAATAAGCTCACCATTAAAGATAAATTTCCCATTCCTGTGATTGATGAATTATTGGATTAATTACATGGAGAAATTTATTTTACCAAGTTGGATCTTCGTTCAGGATATCATCAAATTAGAATGAAGACTGAAGATATTCCAAAAACAGCATTTCGAACTCATGAGGGTCATTATGAATTTTTTGGTCATGCCTTTTGGCCTTACCAATGCACCTTCTACATTTCAAGGGTTGATGAATTCCATTTTCAAACCCTTCCTTAGAAAATTTGTGCTAGTATTTTTTGATGATATACTAATCTACAGCAGGTCTTGGAAGAATCATGTTGAACATGTTGATAGGGTGCTCAAACTATTGCAGGAGAAACAATTATATGCAAAAACATCCAAATGTTTCTTTGGAGTACAAGAGGTGGAATATCTGGGTCATATTATATCTCACGAGGGTGTTAAAGTAGACCCTAACAAAACTAAAGCCATTAAGGAATGGAAAGTCCCCAAGACAATAAAGCAGTTGCGAGGATTTCTCGGGTTAACAGGCTACTATCGCAAGTTTTTTAAGAATTATGGGAGAATAGCAGCACCTCTAACAACATTATTGAAGAAAGATGCATTTTCATGGACTCCTGAAGCAACTAAGGCCTTTGAACATCTTAAAGAGGCAATGTGCCTAGCACCAGTCTTAGCTATGCCATACTTCACAAAAACCTTTATTGTGGAATGTGATGCCTCAGGAAATGGAATTGGTGCAGTTTTAATGCAGGAAGGAAGACCCATTGCTTTTGAAAGTCGTCCAATCAAAGGAAAGTATTTACAGAAACCTATTTATGAGAAGGAAATGTTAGCAATACTGCATGCACTAAAGAAATGGCGAACTTACCTAATGCGAAGACACTTCAAGGTAAAAACTGATCATGATAGTCTTAAACACTTTTTGGAACAAAGACTATCTTCAGAAGAGCAACAAAAATGGGTCACAAAGATGTCGGGTTATGACTTTGAAATCATCTACAAAAAAGGGAAGCTAAATGTTGTTGTAGATGCACTCTCAAGAAAGGATGAAGAGGTGGAAGCATTTCTTTGTGCAATTTTTTATTATCCAACCTGATTGATAACCAAAGCAAGTTGAGATTCAACAAGATGATGAGCTTAGTGAAAAGAGTCGCCTTCACTAAGTGGGCCTGCAGGCTATTTTTGGCGCAAGTCTATTTTTAGACATGATGATCATATTTCAGAAGTTGCAGGATGCTATTTGTGGATGGTTGATCAAGTTGGAAAAATAGATGAAATTTATTTTTAGAATATTGGGCGAAGTCTATTTATAGATCGTCAATCTAAAAATAGATGCATGTCGATTATTATTAGCTCTTAATAATAATCAGACTCTAAACAACAACTTATTCTCTTGGAGCACTTCAGTTCAATGCATAGATGTGGCACATCAGCTGACAGAAGTAATTAGGCTATTCCTAAGGGTTTACTGGAGCTATTGCATGGAGGACTCAGTTAGAACTCAAGTGGCAGAGTTATGACACAATTGGAAGAAGTAGTTATGGTGTTGCATTCAGTTTAACTCAATTAGACTCAGTTGAGCTAGTTGTATCTAGTCTAATTGATTGATACACTAGTGAGAGTGGATTGAATTAATTATTTAATTAATTCATAAATAATAACTCATTAATCAACTGAACAATATAGCAGTTAACTACAGTGCATGGCAGTTTCAGTGGAGACCAGTGGAGAGATAGGTGAAAGGGCAAGATAGACTATCTGTTGTGATTATAGTGATGCATTGATTGCATCACACACTCATTGGAGATGCCAATGATGATTGCGTAGTCAAGGATGGAGTAATTTGAATTCATTTAGAGCTATTCTTCAACAGATATTGCGCAATGGAGGCAGGCTAGCAGGTGGCATAGATCGGTGCATGGATTTGCAAGATTGGGCCTGATTAGTGTATGAAGATTGTACTGTACTGAGGGCTTGTGATAAGCTTTGTATGTTTGTATGAGATTTTCATATGATGTCCATGTTACATATTATATAGTTGGGGTTTTCAGCTTCAGGCTTTCCTGGTTAAAAACTATGTTATGTGCGATTGAATATTTTTGTTTATGCTTCACATGTGTGTGCAATTAATTTTCCACAAAATATTAGCAAGTGGAATAGATTCAGTATCTTGCATAAAATTAAATAGCGTGAGATCAGGTGGATATTGGAAATATGCATGCTTAGTGCATATAATTTCTACATGGTATCAGAGGATTGTTGAATGAAGATTGCAATTGTGAAGTGAGTTTGTGCTGGTGGACAATTTGAATTTGCTACAGAAGATTCCTGGTGCAAAAATCGAGTATACATCGAAATGTCTTTCAACAGGTTGAGATTGGAGTATGCCCTTGATGGGAGCTCGAACTACATAGCCTGGAAGGATAGGATGGAGGTAGTGCTAGAGGATAATGGGCTGAAGGAGTTCATCGATAGCGATGTTCCTAAGCCGGGATCTAGCGATGCTACATTACTTGACGCATGGCAAAAGAAGACTGCAAAGACGAGGAGGATTCTTTTGGAAGGTGTGAAGGACCATATTGTGTCCAGCCTTCATGGGAAATCCACTCCATTCTTAATGTGTAAGGCTTTGACAGACTTTTTCTAAAGCAGAAGTGACCAGAGGAAATTGGCGCTTAAAGACAAGCTCAGAAAAATAAAAATGGAGAAAGACGACGGTATTCCAAAATACCTCATGAAGTTTGTCCACTGCAAGGATGAACTAGGACATGTGGGGGTTATTGTTGATGAAGAATAATTAGTGTGCTTAGCTCTCCTTGGGATTCCAAAGAGTTGGCATAGCTACAAAGACTCTGTCAATGGACGGGAGAAACTGTCGGGATGGGAGCGACTTTGGTCGGATCTTATGCAGGAGGAGATAAGGCGGGGTACCAGGGATGGATCTTCATCGAATAATGAAGATGAAGAGAATTGTGCTTTGGCTTCCAAACAAAGGAAATGGAAGGGGAATAAAAATCCTTCTAAATCTAATGTGAAAGGCAAGAAGCAGGACTTGTCCAAAGTGAAGTGTTTTCACTATCACGAGCATGGACATTTTGCCACTAACTGTCCACAGAAGAAGAAGAATAAGCAGGCTGTTGGATCTGCAGCTGGAGAGGCCTTAGCCTCGCAATTTGAGCTGGATTTTTCCTTGATCGCATGCTTGGTTTCAAGCTACATAGGATTGGTGTGGTATATTGATAGTGGTGCGTCTTTCCATATGAAGGGAGACAAAGAGTTGTTTAGTGACTTGGAGGAGAAGGACCCCCATGTGCATATAGAGATGGGCGACGATGGTCAGTACAGTGCGACTGGAATTAGGACCAATACCTTTGAGAGGGAGTCCGGTAATCCATTCTTGTTGAAGAATTTCATGCATGTTCCAGGTCTGAAGAAGAACTTGGTCTCAGTCGCAATGCTGGAAGACAGACGTTATGATGTTGATTTCAGTGAGGGAAAAGCCTTCCTTTTACATAAAACAACGGGTCAGACCAAGAATATATGGGTTTTAATTAAGAATCTCTACAAGCTGGAGGTAAATGGTTGCATTGCAATGGTGGGCAAAGCAGAAGAAGTGGTGAGCCGCGATGAGGGCGAATTATGGCACAGGAGATTGGGCCATCTTCACCATTGCGCTTTGAAGATTTTGCAACAAATTTCTACCGGAATTCCCAAGGGTACTCTTGCACAGTTAGATCAGTGCAAAGGATGTACAATGGGTAATTTTGTGAAGACCACCTTTCATGAGAAGGAGAATCGTACTTTGGTGATCCTGAAGAGAATTCACACAGACGTGTGTGGACCATTCTCGGTTGCTTCAACACAAAACACAGGTATTATGTGATATTTGTTGATGAATTTTCCCATAGATGTTGGATCTTCTTCATGCAGAAGAAGAGTGAAACATTCTCAAAGTTATGTGAGTTCAAGGCATTGGTGGAGAAGGAGTCGGGGAAGCAAGTGAAAGCTCTACGGAGCGATAATGGTGGTGAATACATCTCGGCCGAATTCAAATAATTCTGTAGAAAAGAAGGAATTCAAAGACAACTCATAGTGCCTCATAACCCACAACAGAATGGGGTCACAGAGAGAAAGAACATAACGATCATGGGTGTTGCATGAGCGATGCTGCATGACCAAGGCCTACAGATGCACTTGTGGGTGGAAGCATGCAACACTGCGGTTTATGTGAAAAACCATTGTCCTCATAGAGTACTTGGCAAGAGTACACCCGAGGAATCTTTTACTGTTAAGAAGCCTGATATTTCTCATTTGAAGATTTTTGGCTCACCTGTTTACATTCATGTGATGAAGGACGCCAGGAAGAAGTTGGAGCCAACTGAAGAAGTTGGGATATTTGTGGGGTACACAGAAACACCCCATAACTATCTTGTGTATTTGCAAAATAGTCAGATGGCTATTATGTGATGGGATATAAAATTCAATGAGGTGAAAGCCATGAAGTTGTCGCTTGAGAGGGAGCTACACTTGCATGCGGAGGAGGAACTGCTTGTTCCCAAAGATGAGCCTTTAGATGTGGATCAGCCACAGGAGGAGATTCATGGAGTGGAGGATTCCACTCATGCAGAACCAAACATCAGACAAGGTAGAAAGCATACCATAGAAGCTGAGAGACTGAAGCTTAATGCAACACAGAATGTAGGAGTCCCTACATCATAGCGCAGACAGAGACAGTCACCTGACCGATATACTGGATACATGGCTCTTATGAGAAAGTGTATTGTGACAGAGCCATCTTCTTTTCAAGAAGCAGCGTAGGAGCCCACATGGGTAGATGCCATGGTGGAGGAGTATGACTCCATTTTCAGAAACAGTGCTTGGGAGATTGTTCCAAGGCCAGTGGGAAAATCAGTTATAGGATCAAGATGGATCAACAAGGTAAAGCAAGTTTTTGATGGGAGCATTGAGAAGTATAAGACAAGATTTTTTTCCCGGGGCTTCTCACAGATTGAGGGGATTGAATATGAAGAAACCTTTGCACCTATTGCACGGTATTCTTCCATACGGACCATCCTTGCCCTCTCAGTGTAGATGGGTTGGCACATTCATCAGATGGATGTGAAGACTGCGTTCCTTAATGGGATCATTGAGGAATAGGTGTACATTGAGCAGCCTGAAGGATTTAAGATCTTCAACAGTGAGTCGCATGTGTGCAGGCTCAAAAGAGCATTGTATGGGTTGAAGCAAGCACCCCGTGCTTGGTACAATCGGATCGAAAACTATTTCACTAGACTTGGCTTCACCAAGAGTGAGGTGGATGCAAACCTGTACTATATTATGGGTGAGGGTAAGCTTTTAATCATTGTACTTTATGTTGATTATTTAATACGAATAGGTGATTAGCAGTTGATACACTCATGCAAGGAAAATCTTGCAAAGGAGTTTGAGATGAAGGATTTGGGCCTCCTTCATTATTTCCTTGGATTGGAAATATGGTAGCGGGAAGGTGAACTGTTTGTGTCCCAAGGCAAGTATGCCCAAGAGATACTAGAGAAGTTTCACATGCAAGGCTGCAAGCCTATTGACACTCCTCTTCCAGGAAATTGGACGAAAGAGGATGCTACATCGGCAAAGGTAGTGGATGCCACTGTTTATCCACAGTTGGTGGGTTTTCTCATGTATTTAGTCAATACAATATGGGACATATGCTATGCGGTGAACCAGCTTTCATAAGCGATGTTTAAGCCTACCAAGCTCTTTTTGAAGGTGGGCAAGCATGTCCTGAGATATCTCAGGGGCACATCTGAGTATGGTTTATGGTACAGACATACGGATGAGGTGAAGTTGCATGGCTTAACGGATGAAGATTGGGCAGGAAGCCCAACAGACAGAAAGAGCACATCAGGAGGGATTTTCAGTATCAGATCTACGGTAGTTTCTTGGTACAGCAGGAAACAAAGATCTGTGGCACTCAATTCAGGGGAAGAAGAATACATGGCAGCAAGTTTAGCTGCATGTGAGGCTATCTAGATGCGGAAGATTCTGGTTGGTTTGATCGGTTCACATTTAGATCCCATGATGATTCATTGTGATAATAAAAGTTGCATTAAACTCTCGGTTAATCCTGTGTTTCATGATAGATCTAAACATATTGATATCCGGTATCATCATATCAGAGATTGTGTGCAACAGAAAATCATGTTGCTTCAGTACATTCCTACAGAGGATCAGGATGCAGATATTCTGATGAAGGCACTCACCAGGAGCAAATTTGAATACCATAGAGGCAGGATCGGGGTGAAGGATAATCCCTATCTTGTTGAGAGGGAGTGTTGAGATTCAACAAGATGATGAGCTTAGTGAAAAGAGTCGCCTTCACTAAGTGGGCCCGTAGGCTATTTTTGGTGCAAGTCTATTTTTAGAATATGTTTATTTTTAGACATGGTGATCATATTTCAGAAGTAGCAGGATGCTATTTGTGGATGGTTAATCAAGTTGGAAAAATAGATGAAATTCTATTTTTAGAATATTGGGCGAAGTCTATTTATAGATCGTCAATCTAAAAATAGATGCATGTCAATTATTATTAGCTCTTAATAATAATCAGACTCTAAACAACAACTTATTATCTTGGAGCACTTCAGTTCAGTGCACAAATGTGGCACATCTGCTGAAAGAAGGAATTACGCTATTTCTAAGGGTTTACTGGAGCTATTGCATGGAAGTCTCAGTTATAACTCAAGTGGCAGAGTTATGACACAGTTGGAAGAAGTAGTTATGGAGTTGTATTCAGTCTAACTCAGTTAGACTCAGTTGAGCTAGTTGCATCTAGTCTAACTGATTGATAGACTATTGAGAGTGGATTGAATTAATTATTTAATTAATTCATAAATAATAACTCATTAATCAACTGAACAATACAGCAGTTAACTACAGTGCATGGCAGTTTCAGTGGAGACCAGTGGAGAGATAGGTGAAAGGGCAAGATAGACTATCTATTGTGACTATAGTGATGCATTGATTGCTTCACACACTCAGTGGATATGCCAATGAGGATTGCGCAGTCAAGGATGGAGTAATTCGAATTCATTCAAAGCTATTCTTCTGCAGAGATTGTGCAGTGGAGGCAGGCTAGCAGGTGGCATAGATCGGTGCATGGATTTGCAAGATTGGGCCTGATTAGTGTACGGCAATTGTACTGTACTGAGGGCTTGTGATAAGCTTTTTATGTTTGTATGAGATTGTCATATGATCTCCATGTTACATAATATATAGTTGGGGTTTTCAGCTTCAGGATTTCCCGGTTAAAAATTGTGTTATGTGTGATTGAATATTTTTGTTTATGCTTCACATGTGTGTGCAATTAATTTTCCTCAAAAGATTAACAAGTGGAATAGATTCAATATCTTGCATAAATTTAAATAGTGTGAGATCAGGTGGATCTTGGACATATGCATGCTTAGTGCATATAATTTCTACACAAAGCAAGGGATGAATGGAAGAATGATGAAGAGGTGTGGACACTCATTCAAAAGTTGCAGCAAGATCCTAGTACATATGATAGATTTAGTTGGAAAAATGATTCAATATGGTACAAAGACCACTTATATATTTGTAAGATTACCAACTGAAACAAAAGATTATTTTGGAATTTCACACCTCTCCCTTACGAGGGCACTCAGGATTTTTAAAAACCTACCAGAGGGTGAAGAAGAATTTTTTTTCGGATGACCTTAAATCTGATATTCAAAAGTTTGTCGTAGAATGTTTGGTTTTCCAAAAAAATAAAATTGAGAAAATTAAGACCATGGGTCTGTTACAACCTTTCTCCATTCCAAGTCAATGTTGGGAAAAGGTTTCAATGGATTTTATCACAGGTTTACCCAAGTCCGAAGGAAAGAGTGTCAACATGGTGGTAGTTGATAGACTTACCAAGTATGCACACTTTTGTGCATTATCTCATCCATTTAAAGTCGATACAATTTCTACTGCATTATGGAAACAATTCAAAAGCTACATGGAAACCCAAAGATTATTGTAAGCGACATAGATCCCATTTTCACTGGAAATTTTTGGACGGAATTATTTTCTTGTCTGAGTACTCAATTAGCTCATAGCCCATCTTATCATCCTCAATATGATTGGAAAACTAAGATATTGAACAAATGTTTGGAAGGATATCTTCGTTTCTTTGTATCTATAAATAGACATGATGGGTCAATTGGTTACCTTTGACCGAATGGTGGTATAACACTTCCTTCCATACTGAAACAAAAATGACCTCATTTATGGCACTATGGATATAATCCATCGTCCATCACATAATATTTAAGAGAAAATTAAAAGGTTCAAGCAGTGGAATATCACATTTAGCATCAAAAACAAGTTCTCCAACTCTTAAAGGATAACCTCACTTTGGTGCAGAATCGAATGAAACAACAGGTATATCGAAATCGCAACGAAATAAGTTTTGATTTAGGCAACTCGGTATTTTTACAGCTACAACCATGCAAACAAATTTCCCTCAAGAAAGCTTAGAAGGATAATAAATTATCACCAAAGTATTATGGTCCTTAAAAGGTGTTGCAAAAGATTGGTACTATGGCATACAAATTAGAGCTTCTTTCATATTCCTGAGTGCACCCAGTTTTCCATGTTTCATGCTTAAATAAGGTTATAGGTGACAAGTTCCCAGTTCAAACAATATTTCCAGAACTTTAAGAGGAAGGAAAAATCATATTAGAACCCGAAGCAGTCACGGAAACAAGAACTTGAAAGCTACAGAATCAATCAATTTCAGAGTATCTCATCAAGTAGAAGAACTTACCTACTAAAGATTACACATGGGAGGACGCAAATTTTATACATAAGCATTCAAAACTACTCAAGCGTTTAGGAAAACACTTTTTTGAAGTAGAGGGGCATGTTAGGTCCCTATAATACTAGTGTAGCCCCCTGATTGTTATATTTGTGCCCATATAGTCCCCATATTTTTATTATTGTGCCCAAAAGGAGCCCTCTATTGTTATTGTTGTGCCCTTACATTATTATTTCTACGTCAACTTTGATTATATTGTGACCCCTTAGGCTTATATATATAGAAAGTAGGTTTTTTCATTTGAATCATCCAAGAATTGTTCCTTTATGTAATGTAAAGGATGTTTCCCCCTCGAAGTGGATAATTTCTAAGTCATTGATCTATATTTTCTTCTATTTTGTGAGATGGTTGCATAACATCGGATGCTCCTGGGACGAGATTACTTTCTCTCTAAAACAATTTCCTTTTCAATTCATTAATTTTAATGAATGGATAGCGTATCTAGAATTCCATTTGAAGTCGAATTATTATAGAAAATTTGATTGGCTATGGCTCCTGACAGAAATTGAGAAACAACTCTAATTATGGAATCAAATGTGGTTATCTCGTGCAGGTCAATTAGTTCTCATCAAATTTTTTTTGGAGGCCATTCTTGTATTTTGGATGTCTTTGTCTTGGATACCCAAGGGTATCCTAAATAAAATTCAAAAGTGTTGCTGTAAAATTTTGTGGGGGGGATCAAAAGGAGGCATAAATTTTGATTGGGTAAGATGGGATAGGATAGCGCTCCCCAAAAAGTGGGGAGAATCAGGGTTAAACAAATTATTCTTCTTCTCACGAGACCTTGCAGCAAAAGTGGGATGGAGATTAGTAACTATCGACAGTTTATGGACGAAGATTGTGGAAAGGAAATACATATACCCTCTATCTGTGGAGGAATGGATTCGACTACAAAATAAGAGAAGATCAAACATATTGACGATATGGAAGGAAATTTTAGACTCCTTCTGTATCATTGAATTTGGGCTAGCATGGAGAGTTGGATCAGGAGAACAAGTTTGAATTGGAACTGACCTATGTGTGGGATGTGGAAATCAACATATCCTTCCCCAATATTTGGTGAAATTCCTATCCAAGCGAGGAAAGAGAACCTTAAATCAAGTAGACGATTAGGAGAGCGCAACAATTAGGGGAAAATGTTGGTTATGAGGTCAGACTTTAAATATACCAGCCCAATGGCATCATTCATGGAATGCCTACTCTAACGCTCTAATAAAATCACATGTACGAATCCAAGATAGGGAAGATGAGATTATTGGATACATTTGTCATTAGGGAAATATACTCCAAAGGAAGGTTATATTCATCTTTTTTCTGATAAAGAGGCAGAGACACTATCATGGTGGTGGAAACACATTCGAGGATTAAACAATCTCGCAAAAAAGTTTTTTTTATGGTGCTTATTGGAAACTAAAATTCCAACTAGTGATAAACTAAAAAAAAGAGATTTTCATGGACCACCATGGTGTGCCTTATGAAAAGAAGCGAAGGAAACAATGAAAATTTTATTTCTTTCCCATTCTTATACTTCACAAGTTTGGAACTTTATCTATTAGACCTTATCTATTCACATAAGATGGTAGGGGTGGTCTATTAATGAAGCTTGTAATACATGGTTGAGTTAGGCATCACCATGAAAACTATGGAACACCCCTTTTCTTATTTGATGGGGAATTTGGATTGGAAGCAATCAAAATTTTTTTCAGGACACTAGTCTTTAGCCAAAATCGATGGGGGCTCAGGGGTTGCTATATCCAATTTTCTTCCTAAGGAGGAATAAAATACTAAAACCTGAACTGTTACAACTGAGTCCATCAACCAATCAAATCCATGGGAATATTTTGATGGATCCACACAAAATAGTAGATGTGGAGGTGGAATATTACTATTTTTAAATAACGAACATTTTTTTAAATTAAATTTTGGCCCTGGTACTGGTACAAACAATTTTTCGGAACTTTTCATCCTTAAACTACTTCTTCTCTTCATTATTGAAAAAGGATGTCATCCGCTACAAATTTACGGGGATTCAAGAGTGATAATTGATTGGCTCAATCAAAAGTATATATGTCGCATGCACACACGCAAACTTATATTGGATGAGTTTTGATGATAAAAACACAATCTGATTTCACTTATTGTCAACATATAGACAGAGAAAGGAACACACTTTCTAATTGTCTATGCAAAAAGGGCATGCAACATGCACGTGGGATATGGTAGATAGATGAGAATAATGGACACGATCACTATCAGTGTTACTAATGCCTTTTTTTTATTTTATTAAGGCAGATATGATATTTGGGTGACACATTTATTTTTTCACATTATTGGGATTTTTTGGGCACTTCATGATCCACAGTTTTTATGTTATGATAAACAAATAGTTTTGCTATTATATAAGACAACATGGTATCATATGATGATCTATATATTTTTTGAAACACTGATAAACTGTTTTTTTATATGTATAATATTTATCAGATAATATATGAACATATTATTATAACTGATTATTATATGGTCAAATATCACATTTTTTATATATTTATATGGTATCTAAAACATGTAATTTTCTTATTTATTAATAAAAATTACGATTTTCCTTTGGGAAAAAATATCATAATAAAATAATAATAATAATAATTTTAATTTTTTTATTAGAATTAAATAAAATAAATACATTTTTAATTTAAATTTAATGTCATCATTCACCAACCACACTAATCAATTACATAGATGTTAATGAAAATAAAAAAAATCAGAACCATATACAACATTGATAAATATATATCACCCTGTTGATGGTTGAAAATGTCTCGCCAACAGTAAGGGGATCTCCCCGGTGTAGGATCCCAATTAGACTCTACATCGTTTTGTTTAGGGATCCCATACAGTATGTAGGCGTAGTTGCCATCAAGTTGGTAAATATGGTTTTCGGACAAGGAGGGGACTCACTGAAAAGAGAAATGCACGGATTTTGAACGAACACAAATCAGTGATTGATGATCACCTGGTGAAACATGATACCATGAATAGAAAAGTGGATTTACATCATGAAACTTATAAAAAATCACACTTATAACAAGATTCACTTAAAAAATGAGAAACAATTCACGATGGCTAAGAATTTTATTTATAATCTACGCACATTCCAATAAAGATTTAAAGAAAATATTGATAAAGCAATTCATCAACATATCCTTAAATTTAGAGCATCATATACCATCCATGTATTGTAAGAAAGCTCATAATACAAGAGAATACATGAGTAGAAATTTGCACCAATACTTGAAGAAAGAATCATTCATTTGAAGGGACCATATTCATAGCACAACCACACAGGAGAGACTTATGTCGAATTAAATAGTGAGATCCAATAACACTTCTATGTATTCATCAAAGGGCATACAATAAATAAGCAACAATATGTCTCTCTCAAAAGTACAAAACCCAAAAAGACCCTACAAAATCACCAGAAGATGTACATATAGGACGAGATGACTCTTAGGTTTCTCATGACCTTTGGTCTTCCCCGACTCTTGGGCTTACTTGCGACTGAGGGGAAGTTGTGACTTCAGGAGGATTGCGACTTAGGGGAAGTTGCGACTTCGGGAGGATTGTGACCTAAGGGAGGGGAAGTTGTGACCTGAGGGATATTGTGACCTAAGGGAGATTGCAACCTAAGGGATATTGTGACCTGAGGGAGATTGCGAACTAAGGGAGATTATGACCAAGGTTAAGTTGCAACCTAAGGGATATTGCAACCTAGGGGAAGTTGCGACTTGAGGGATATAGCGACCCAGGGGAAGTTGTGACCTAAGGGAAATTTCCATCCAGGGGATGTTGCGACCTAAGGGAGATTGCGACTTAGGGTAAGTTGTGACCTAAGGGAGATTACGACTTAGGGGAGATTGAGACCTAAGGGAGATTGCGACCCAAGGGAAGTTGCGACCTAAGGGAGATTATGACCTAGGGGAGCTAGCGACCTAAGGGAGATTGCGACCCAGGGGATCTTTCATGCTTGATTGTGACCTAGGGTTGATTGCGATCTAGGGACTCCCTCATGTTTCTCTTAGGTTCTGATTCAATTTTCCCTAAGCTACCATGTTGTGCAACAAAAAATGAGATAGTATTTCTCATGCATTGACCCTATGCTAATGATCTGGTTATTGATAAGACTAGAGTGTCAATATCTTGATGCTCCCTGAGATACGTCTACCGTGCTTTGTATTTTGTATCTAACGTGACCAGTTGAGGCATGTCTTCCCTATGTCTTTGCATGCACCTCGAGGGCATCTGGAATCTGTTGGGGTTCCCATGTTTTGGCCAGATTGGCAAGACCAAAAGATGAGACAACATCAGAACCACTTTGGGGCCCTAGGATCTAGCCCTCCTGGACCCGGAGAGGGATCTCTCCAATAAACAAAGAATGATTTATCTTTGAAGCTCAGAATGAGACGTTAGGCTAGTTATAAAGCACAGAGGGGGGTTTTAAATGGTTTGGTTGGAGGGTTGCTGGGTTGGTTAGGAGATCATGGACTGGGAAAGCAATGGGAGAAAAGGAACAAAGTAGCAGGATGTTTCAGCAAGGAGAATGGGCCAAGACAGTGCCATCCATTGGGCTATGGAGTCATGAAAGGAAATTACTTGCATCCACTAGCCAAGGCTTTCAAAGGGCAAGTCATCTACACTAAAGGATCTTTTAGGCAGATGGTGGAATGGAACATTAAGGGGAGAAAGTGGAAGAAGGAAAGACAACCAATTTTCTGTCTATAGATCAGGTCAGAGGTCATTTAACTCCAGACCTGCTTGGACATACTCAAAGGCAGCTCTCAAAGAAACAATGGGGCTACTTATAGATCAGACCAGAGGTCATTTAACTCCAGGTCTGCTTTAGCAACTCCAAGGGAAAAACAGAGATAAGATTACAAAGAAACATCTAAGAGGCAAACCCCCAAGTTCATACATCAGCCAGCAGGCAATAACATCCGTTGCGCTGGTTAAACCCATGAATTAACTCTTAGATAGCACATGGAGCAGAAAACATAAAGGTAGGGAGAGCAGACAGCATAGGGCACCTAACAAGGGTGAATCCTATACCATTATTCTGATGCCTACCAGAAGAACGTGAAACATCATGTGAAAATGTAATAAACAGAGTAAGAGACACATCACCTATAGTAATAGACCGGGATCCTGTGAAATGTGCTTTGATTAATAGATGCAAAACTAGTCATGTACAATCGGCTCAATGGTTGTTACAGTCCAGACTTTCTCCTCCCAGCCTATTACATACAACTACTCTGCCACTCCCTCCCAAGACTGTTCTAACAGTCTAATGAATCCCTCTAACAGCAGATGCCCAGCAAGGCAACAACAACCGAGCAACCGACAACAACCTTTTCAATTCGTTCTCAGGGATTTTTTATAGGAGAAGAGGAAGAGACAGAGGCAGATAGACAATTAAATGAGACTCATTAAGACAGCAGGGCGGAAGTGTTCACACCCATGTTGCTTAATGGCAATTTTCAGCGTTGTGAGTACTCTGCAGACTGTTTGGAGGCTCTGTCAGGTCGGGAATTGACCTCTGATATGTTCTTTAAGTCCTTTCTGGTGCTTGGAGCTCTGCACTAGCCTTCTGGAATAGATGAACTGCTGAAAGATCTACACGGTTTCTCCATTCCTCTTTAATGCTGCTTGGCAGTCTCTTGAGAAGTTCTGTCAGTGCATTAATCTTTTTAAGGGCTTGAGGAGGCATGGAGATTGCTGTAGGAAGGTGTACGTCTGGAGAGAACGTCCTGATGGTAGGTAGCGCAGTAATGACTTTGCTGGTGCGCTCTTAATCTTCAAACAGTGCTTGAATCCTTTGACTTGCGGGGTTAACACTAACTATGTCAACAGAAACCACTAACCCCTTTGAAACCATCTGTTGATCTGCTGGTAGTGCTGAGAATACCTCTATGAGCTGTCTGCACAATGAAATAGCTCTGTTTAAAACCCGGGCAGTGGTGGAGAAATGCAGTGAAAACCCGGAGGAATGGTGGCGGAACGGTGGCAACAGCGGAGAGGAGCGGAGAAATGAACACATAGTGAAAAACCCAAAGACTAGAATTGGGTCGAAATACAAAGAAAATGACGGAAAACAATGGAGCGGAGGCCATGGAGGTGGGACCCGACGGAGGCGGAGGGCGAATAAGCCAGAACCGTCAGATCATGGAGGGAACGAACGGCGAAGATCTAATCGCACCATCGCAATCGGAGGTCGGAGCGATCGTCAATCGCAACACATATTCAAAAAGTTCCGATTGCGATTAGAGGGATGGTGCGATTAAGTGATAACCGTTGATCTCGGGTCCATATCAACGGCAGGGATGAAATCGGAGGGAGAAACGGGAGGGGCGATGGGCGATGATGCGATCAGCGCTGAGCCATTGGATTGGCTGGGAGATGGACGGATGTGATTGAATCGGAGCACCGGAAGAGGAATTGCGATTGACGATCGGAGGAATGGAGCGATTGGCGCAGGACCGTTGATCTGGGAGGAAACGGACGGCGGAGATTTAATCGGAGGACGGAGGGAAGGGGATGCGATTGCGATCGGAGGTCGGGATGCGATTGAGCGCTGACCGTCCGATCGGGGATCAGATCAACGGTTCAGATGTAATCGGAGGGACAGAGCGATTGGGGGGATCGGGAGACAGGGTGCGATTAGCGGAGGACCGTCGAATCAGGCGGGGAGATCAACGGTCAGGATTAAATCGGATCTCGAGTGGAAGACTTGCGATCTATCGGGGGGTGTCACTTGAATGTTCCGATTGCAATTGAGCCGGGACTTGCGATTAGCGCTCCGCCATCGATCTTTACGACAGATCAACGGACCGAAACTCGTCGCGGGACTTTGTGTTTAAACGATCGCATCGGGGGTTTTACGCTGTTACAAAGGATTTACACCCGCCCGATGCTCCGATTGCGATAAGTGTCGGGGACTTAAGCACTTGGTCCTGGCACGGGGTCATATGTGGGGAAGTGGTTAAGGGGCTTTGCGGTAAGGGGCTAAGCCCTATAATAAGGTCGGAAGAGGGTTTTTTAGCCCATTTTAATGTAATTTAAGGGCCGGGGAAAGGTAACGATAGAGGAATAAAAGGGGAAAAAGGGAAAACAAAGGTTAGGGGGAGGAATTTAAAGGGGATTTTAGAGGTAAATGAAGGGTAAGAAGGGAAATAGAAGGGGAAACAAGGGGGGATAAAAAGAGGCTAAATGAGGGGAAAAAAGAGGGAAAAGGAAGGCCTTTGGGCATTTCTTCATCAGCAGAGAGGCTTTAAAAGGGGAATCAGCAGAGGGGAATTAATCAAAGGATAAAAGGCACAAATAGGCTTCAAGGAGACTGTATTTTCAGAGGAAATGCATTCCTTGAAGGCTCAAAAACAATTTAGCCCCCTATTTGCTTGTCAAAAATTTCATAGGGGGGCTAACAGAATCAGTGTGATTTTCTTGGCATTGACTTAGTTTCAAAAGGTAGAAAATTTTGTGTGAACCCTGACTGACTCAACCACATATTGCGTGATTTTCTCTCTTGTCACCTGCAAGTCGTTGGAGCTGGAAGCTTGTCTGATTGGGTCAATAAATCCTTGCATTTCTTGTAGTAATTGCTCCCTTTCCTTAGGTGTTTCTAGTGACCCGATGGAAGGAGTGTGATGGAATTCAACCATCGATATAACCCACTGAGGAGATGATTATATGAATGTATGACCTTGTCTACATCCTTGGCCAACTTGTCCCGAGATTGGATTCTCATGCGTAGCTGTACTTTATCATTTTGTGTCGTAATCCAATCCTTCTTTGGAAGAGTATCTGGAGCTTCGAGATATTTTTTATTCAATTCAAGGATGTTGTCTAATGTTGTTGAGGCCTCTCTCAAATTTACTAAATTTTCCCTTTTATAGGAGTGATCGAGTGGCTAAATGCGAGTTTTGCGACTTATGTGACGTATGTGACTTTGTGACTTTGTGACCTATGCGACTTATGTGACTTTGCGACCTATGCAACTTTGCAAATTTGCAACCTATGCAAATTTTCGACTTTGTGACCTATGCGACTTTGCGACCTATGCGACTTTGTGACTTTACAACCTTGTGACCTATGCAACTTTGCGACTTTGCGACCTATGTGACCTTGCGACTTTGCGACTTTGTGACCTATCCAAATTTTCGACCTATGCGATGTTGAGACCTGTGCGACTTTTCGACCTATGCGACTTTACGACTTTGTGACCTATGCACCTTTGTGACTTTGTGACCTATGCAACCTAGCGACATTGCGACTTCGTGACTTTATGACTTTGTGACCTATGCGACTTTGAAAATTAGTGGCTTTGCGACCTATGCAACTTCGCGACTTTGCAACCTATGTGACTTTGCGACTTTGCGACTTTGCGATCTGTGTGGCTTTGCAACTTTGCGGCCTATGTGACTTTGTGATTTTGCATCCTATGCGACTTTGCGACCTATGCGAGCCTGGAACCTATGCGACTTTGCGACCTATGTGACTTTGTGACTTTGTGACTTTGCGACCTTGCGACTTTGCAACTTTGCAACCTATGCTACTATGCGACTTTGCGACCTATGTGACTTTGTGACTTTTGTGACCTATGTGACTTTGCGACCTATGCGACTTCGTGACCTATGTGATTTTGCAACCTATGCGACTTTGTGACTTTGCGATTTATGCGACTTTGCGACTTCACAACTTTGCGACCTATGCGACTTTGTGACCTATGTGACTTTTGCGACTTTGCAACCTATGTGTTTCCTTGCTCGAGTAAAAGTGTTGCCTCATTGGATGTGGATCCAAGTCACATTTTCTTGGTGTCCTAAAAAGAATATGAAACAAACAAATTATTTTACCTGTTATCACTCATTATTTTTAACACCTTCATTGATAGGGTCCTACATGTCATTCACCTAGGTTCATGCTATCTCATAAGCCATTTTCATGAAATTTTTTTTTTTTTTTTCTGAATTTGGTGATGTCTACCTTAAGTTTAAAACCCACCTCTAACCATGTCATATCAGTCAAATCAATCTCATCTCATCTATTTTTCATCCCCATGTTTTTTAATCATAAAAGATTCCACCTGTCATTTTTTCACAGTTTCGTAGTGAATTATATGGAAAATCAATAGATTTCGCTACGAAACTGCCTAACATTTCTGTAGCAAATCTGTCAGCAGTTAAATGGTTTTTGCTACGAAACTGAGTTTTTCTACAGAAACTGTCAGAGTGGTGTGAGGTGTCAATTTTCAATAAGACAAAGAAAAGGGTGAGGTCATTTTAGTTTGTTATCATGATTCCCAAACATGCAAAACCGTATCTATTGTCATTATTATATTTTATGGTCACATGTGTCATCATTAAACTCCGAGTTGTCAAATTACCTTTAAAACGTTATCCCCAAGCTGCTTTTTGTCATTCAACGTTCAATCCTTACATGGGAAGTATCTCACTGTCACTATTTGAGAGCTTATTCACCATGCAAAGTAGGTTGTTGTTCGAATTTGATTCTTCAAGTGTCATCAACAAGCGAGGCAACAAAGAGTATAAAGCATCATGGCATCAAAGAAGAAAACAAATAGGTGGTTATCGCATAAGGTATGAGCCTATGGATTTGAAGCTACTGAATGAAGATCCCATTGCTATGGAGGCTTTCAGGAAGACGGTTTGCCTATAGTTCTGCCAGAAATTGCAGGGTTTCCATGCACAGGTTTCTAAAGACTTTACAACAAATTTTACAGGGACAACATCAAAAGTTGGGATTTTGAATTTCACAGTGTCACCAGATATCATCTCCCAAGCTATATGAATTCCTAGAAGTGGCGAAGAATGGTTCAAAGGCACAAAGTTAAAAATGCAAGGCTATGAAGAGTTTCTCAAGCAGGAGCACAGAGGAGCTAATATGACCAATGGCATCCCCAGAGGTTATATGAAAGAGAAGTATGAAAAGCTGCTACTAGTGATCCAAAAATACTTCACCTACAAAGGGAGATTCCACATGGTTTATTCCTATCATATTAGACTCCTTCTACATTTTGTTGGTAAGAAACCACGTGACCTGCCCCTCTTTTTAATACAGAATTTTGGGAAAGATGACAAATAAATTTCAGGTCAAGTCAAAAGGTAATGAAACATGAGTAATTCACCATGGTGTGATAAAATTTTTAGTGCTGGAAGAGTTTAAAAGGTTAAACAGAGATTGGACCTCTTTAATTTTTATGAGTGGTTATGAAGTAGATGCAGTGACTTCAAAGAAAGTTTCAAAACCTAAAACTACTACATCTCCAGTTGTAATAGAAGAGGTTGAGGAAGAAGGAAGATAGTTTATTGTAGAACCAATGGACATTGAAGTAGAACCTCTGCAATAAACTGACATTCTTCAGCCAGCACCTGCAAAATAGAAACAGAAAATTAGCAAACAAAGCAGTAAGAGGATAACAAGGAGTTAGAAATTAGCCAAAGGAAATCTGGAAGACATCCTGCATCAATAGATATTGAGGAGTACCCAATAGTGCAGGCATAATATATTGAAGGTGATGGAAGAAAATTGAAGAAAGTTAACTCTGTCAAGAAGTTGGATTTTGCAGGAGAGGATGTTGGCTTCATGTTTCAGTCAAGGAATCCAATGACCAGGTCACAGATTGAAAAGAAGGCAATGGAAGGAAAAAGATCAGAAAAATTTAGTGAAGGTATGTAGCCAGAAAAAATCATATATTTATCCCCAACAACTGAAGAAGTTGTCACTGTCCAGAGAAAGGGAAAGAAGAATATGGTTGGAAAATCATAAACAAAACTCCTCACTAAACAACTAAGAGAAGCAAGAAAAGAAATACTTGAGTTAAATTTGGAAGTAGAGAAGCACAGGTTTGAAAAGGCTGAGTTTGATCAGATGATGAAAAAATGGGACAATCAACTCTCAAGTGTTTCAGAATCTAAGAGTAATGCTAAAAGACTACTGAAAAGGACCCAGCCTCTAAGACTTGTGGTCAAACATACTAGGAATATGAACCTATACTTGCAAGCTGAAAATAGATCATTACAAAATCAAGTGGAAGACCTACAAGAAAAAATGGATATGATTCAAGATGAACTGGAGAAGAGAGGTCTGAAAATGAAAGTGATTGAAGAACCTGAAGGTCAACCTATTGTTAATGAAGATGAAACACCCAAGGACTGAAGAGTTGAGCTGAGAATTTTTTTTTAAGGTTTATAGCTTGAAAGTGACATAAATTTTAGCTTAGGAGATCAATTTCTGAAGAAAGTTACAAAATCTACAATTTTTGCCTTATTGGGCAGTTTCATAGCGAGCTCTAGGCTTGAAGGCTGAAAAACACTATGAAATTTCTAAAGGTTTTTTTTGGAATTAAAAATCAGTTTTATGAAGAAATAAGGGGGGAGTTTGATGGTATTTAGATACTTTGACCTGACAAATTATTTTTGACCAGCATAGGTGGCAGAAGGAAAGGTTAAAAGACAGAAAACAGCTTGCTACTAAACTACACTACGAAACTGCCTAAAGATGCTCTGTTTTGTAGCAAGGTGTTTTTGAAGGGTTTTTGAAGGTTCGAAATGCATATGGAAGACCAGAAAGCCATGTGGAGGCATACAAATAGATAAGGAGACATCTCATGAAATATTCATCACTTTGCATGTGTGTCATCCATAAAAAACAACATGAAGACAAAATCATAGTTAATGTTGATCCTTTCATAGAAAATAGGACAGCGGTTGCTAAATTCTTGGAAAGTACATTTATGTATTATTTCATGGAGAATGAAATTCAAGCATCTAATCCCTATCTATGTAATGATCCCACTATTAGAGAAGTGGAGGAAATAAATGTAATTAGAGTCCCATTTGGATAGAAACTCTTAAATGAATAGGTGTATTTTTATGTTCCAGAAATAGAGTTGTCAGTTATGTTTAGTTATCAGAGTCAAGGTTCGATGCCTATGTAATGGAAAAAGATTATGTTTATAGACAGAGGATCGAATATCAAAGGGTTGGAGAGTATTGTACTACACTACTATTTTTGTAAAACTTTCAGCTTCAGTAATATACAGTGGATGTTTTGGTCTTTTTCACCTGAGATTCGAATGAAGTGCTCAACGAGTTATTTGTCCTATATATTTCATGTTTAATATATGTATTTAGTTTATATCTAATCACTCAGAACTCATGGAAACATGCTCTGACTTCCTTTAGATGTTAAACTGTTGTTTTCTTCCTATATTGTTTGTGGACCATCTTATCATTGAAACTTCCATTTGCCTCAGTTTCCACAAGAAGGTTTATTTCATTGACTTGTTTGATGTTGACTCCATTTTCCCAATGGTAGCAGTCCTTTAAGTTTTCAACCTGCAATCAATCATAATAAATTTTACAGTCATATATTTAGAAATCTAATTGAGTTTTCATTAAGAATCATAAATTACCTTGAGAGAGCCCTCTCAGACTGAAGAGGTTAATCTTCTATTCAAAGTTGGTTGAAACAGTTAATCTAAGGTGTCTAGTGGAGCAGCCTATCAGTACCAATTTAGAGATAACATTACCAAAGTGATAGTTTTCATGTGGGATCAATGAATAAATAAAAATACAAATATTGATTCATTGTAGGAGCATGAACCAAACAATAATCCAAATTAATTTGTTATAAATAGCATGGATGGATCAGCTCATGCTTCACTTTAGAAATCAAATTCAAAATTATATACTAATGGAACCACCAATCGTGACTTTAATATTTTTTGTATCCCGCGGTGATGATGTGATTTTAGATCTAGTGCCTTGAAGCACTATGTGAAAAAATTTCTAGATAGTGAACGTTAATTCAAGGCATGGTCAGATTATCGATCATAATAATTTAGGGTTTTAGAGGTGTAGAGGAGAGCCAGCCTCCTTTTCCCTACCCTAATTAAGCTCAAGCCTTGTCCTAACCATTAACACAAGATGTCTCCACTTTGTTTCAATGCACATGCCAGAGAAAGGGGCTTGCAGGTGTGTAGGAATTGTAATGCCTCACTAAAACCCTGAAAACCTTGATGCACCTATTGAGATGAGGGAAACCAATCATGAAACTGAGGGAAAATTATATTTGATGATTTTATCATGATTTCATGCAATGCCTATTAGAATGTGGCCCAGGGGAATATGAATTAGGTAAAATGGGAATGGGATCACTCCCTTGATAAATTAGGGTTTCTCCCAAACCCTAGCATGACTAGCATAATGCAAGCCAGACTAAAGGCTTATCTTTCCGAACTCAATGCCCCCAGTGATTGGTGATGACTACTATGGGAAACCTAGTGTCGAATCCATGGAGGAACTCTGAATGCCATTTTAAAAAACAAACCCCCCAAACCCTAGTGCAGTTGTGAGACAACAAGACAAGTGGGTGTGGTGTTCATCGTATGAATGTGCGCAGTGACAGGGTTTGGTAGGAATAGGTCATGGGGATATTAATTGACTGAAGGCCAGGTTAAAACCTTAATGGGCTAAGCGAGCAAAGGGGGACTCGAAATTTTGAATATGCCCAAAATTTTGGGTGGTGTTGTGGCAGCTACAACAATTGGTGAACCACTGGTAGAATCCAACATCTCTACCAAAATACCTACAATAGTCTGAGTCTGGATAGTGATGCAAGGGAATATTGAACAAGAACTGTGGGTACCTCATGTGTTGCTTTGACCTTTAAAGATATTCTATTCGTTTGTGTCTCAGCTAGGTCTTGTTGATCAATAAACACCCAAGTAGAAATTCACACATGCTATTAGTTGACGATGATGCAAAGAAAAATGCAAAGGAATTATTATATTCATAATTTTAAAATATGTTTCTGGTGTTGCTCTGCTACCAGCAGGCCTGGACAGCACCTCGGTGGAGTCACTTCAATAAATCACAAACAATGTTGCACTACCATCGAGCCTAATTAGTACCCCGATGGAGTCGTTGCATTACCTCTTTGCACCGAAAGCCTTTATCAAATTTCATTTTATTTTATGTGCACATTAGCACTTATTACTCGGCGTTCATTGTGTCAGGGCGGATGAGGGATCCCGACTTATTTTATGAGCAAGAGATTTTTTTTCTTGTTTGACAGAAACTGAAAGATATTCTATTTTTTAGGTTTCCCCCCATGCTAAGCCTCCACACCCCATCTCCAGTTAACAAGTGAAACATGAAAAAAAAATCATTAAGATATTCAAGACCTTGTTGAGCACAAGGGTAAGGTTACGGATATAGGTCACTCGAACTAATTAGGGTTCCCCACAAGAAACATGTTCACATTTACTTGGATAATGAATTAGACTCATAGGAAATATGCTCAAGATGTGACTCTGATGACCAGTTCTAAAATAATTTTCCTCTTGGAGTAACCACCAAAACCTGACACAATCATTAGGGTTAGGGTTTCGACATTAGGGCGAAGTGTCTGGGGAAACTACCCCAGGGTTTCGGTGTGTGCAAAGAGGTTAAATAAATCACTTAGGCTTTGAGAATGTGCAAGCAGGTGTAAGAAAGCTAGCCATGGCACCAAAGGTTTGAAGGCTCCAAGTTCAATGAAGGCTCATGCAGTGGTATGCAACAAAGAGGAAAATGCAAGTTTAGGCCAACGACAAGTGTATACTATGCAAGAAGGAAAATGTATGATGTAGTGCAGCGAGCAGGGATTATGATGAAATGAAATCTTATGTGTGAAAGAAAGGAACTAATTGCAGATAAAGGACAATGAAAATCATGTGTAGTGATTTTATAAATGCCATGCAAAATGAGAAAATGAAAATTGGCGCAAAAACCATAATGCATAAAACTAAACTACTTATAGTGCAGAAAATATAGGGGACATAAGTTAACTATAAATCAAATCCAAACAAGTAAACCCTAATTAACAACATGAACAAGTAAACTTTAATTAACATACCCTAACTAGCCTAAACCTCAAACCATAATTTAACCGTAGAGGCGGTCGGGTCATGTGAAATCAAATTTCCAGTGCAACCATCGCATAAGTTCCCAACTTGCAAGAACAAGGATGTACCCAATCAGAACCATCATAAAAAAATGTTCACCAACAACAAAGCTTACATGTAAAAGATGTATAACAGCAAGAAGGTCATGGCTACTTACCGAAGAACGTGCTAGAAAATTTTGTTCAAGAAGAATTTCAATCCCATCCTGATAGACAGGAATATGTACTTGAAACCAATAATCATCTAGCCATGACACACATCCGTTCATATTTAACCCTAAATATGGTGCAAGTGAGGTAAGATGTTGTCTGCTTGTAGATAAATTTTTTGGATAACATACTTCAAGAAGAGTAGCAGCCTTATCATAATAGTGGGGATGACCAATTTGATGACATGGAGAAATATGTGTTTTCCAGGTGAAATTGAGATGCTAGAAAATTCAAGAGCAGAAACCCTAATTTCAGAAACCCTAATTTCAGAAACCCTAGTTTGAAATTTTCCATGGGTTTTTTCAAGGATGTGAGGACTTGACATAACCGTCAGTGGAAGCTACAGTGCCTCACTGCCTTGGCAAAACTCTGAACCTTCAAATGGGGAGCTATTAAACTTCAAAGGTTTCATGAGATTAACTGGCGAATCATTGTTTGTCGCAAATGGATAACTATCAGTGAGCATATTATTAATTTGGTTCAATGTTTACACATTGATATACTGATAGCTCAAAAAATCGGATTCTTTAGATTCCCAAGGATGAAATGAATTCACCATAAGTGTCTCAGGCAACAGAGAGGTTGAGTGATTGGATTGTAAAACATCATCTGCTTGTACTTGACTGCAATCTGTACCGGATGGGCAACAATAAAATAGATTTGAGACAATGGCTAGTGTCCTCCCCTCAGCAAATAAATTAGGGTATAGAGGTTGATGCATATCAGCTGATAAGGGATTGAAATATGTGCTTAGGGAAACATCACTCGAATAAGGGGATTTCCAAGATGAGCTGGCATTCAAAGATATTATGTAGAGAGGAGTGTGGTGGGTGTAAACCCTAATTTGACTTGGTTCAGGGGTCTCATCAGGATCGTGAGAACTTGACATAACCATCAGCAGAAGCTGAAGTGCCTCAACTTCCTGATGAGTCCCTGAATCTTTGAAAGGTGAATCATCGAATTTTAGTGGCTTCGTAGGATCAACAGATAGATATGAGTGACAATCACCAGAGGTGTGAGTGAATACATCTTCATATAAATTACAAGAATTGAATCCACCAATTTGATCAGGTCGGGTATCTGGTACATTAAGCTCTTCTTGGATTAAAAATGAGGATGAAACGGTGAGAGAAACATCCCGAGATTGCCGAGACATAAGGTCTCTTTATTGATCGGTTAAGGACTGCGGATGGAAGAGACCAGGAATAATAGATTCATCATTCTCGTAGTGCGATTGTGAAACATCACCCTCGTGTTCATCACTTCCACTAACACCAACAGAAGAAAGTTCTGAATTATTTGTAGAAATAACTGGTGTGGCAGACTCAAGAAATGAATCAGGTAATAATGGATGAAATGATTCATATGAGGGGGTACCAATCATACCAGGACTTTCATCTCACACATTAGTGTCATCTAGAGGGAACAATGAACCTACATGCATTTCATGGTGCATGGATTTTACATGACAATCAACTTCATTCAAGACAAAGCCCAATTCATTGCCAGTAGGTGAACGAGATTTAGGACTATACCCAAGCATATGTTCAATGGACTCGACATTAGTTTCATTAGTAGGGAGAGATGTTAAATCAACTTGCTTTTCATGTCTTTCTTTGATAGGGAGTATGAAATATATGGAGGCGATACGACATGGTTCATTTCCCTATAAGCATCTTTCATCACTTAAACTATTTGCGACCAAAAATCCATTAGGTAGCAAATCAGGAGGAGGATGAAAAATTTCACAAATAGTAAGTTCATCATTGCAGGCTTGAAGTTGTTCCAAACTTGGAGAGATGGGTAAGAAAATATCCAGGACAAAATTTTTAGAGTTAGTAACTTGAGGATTATCATGACAACCATAAGGATTAGGATTTGTTTTAGATCAGAGGTGTTGTAGAGAAACAAAAACCAACCATTGAAACTGTTCAGTTAAATATTCCCAATCGACATCTCTTTCAGGGAACTCAAAACAAGGATGAACAAATCTAATAGCAAAATCCTCTACATATTCATGAGGTTTCATTCTGATCTCATTTATCCTTATTAATACATCTTGAAAATCGTACCTGTGAAAAGCTTGTTGAAGCTCATCGATGAGTTCCTCGAACGAATGGATGGAAGCTGCTAGCAGTGTGCAGCACCATTTCTTGATGCGTCCTTCAAGGGTGAGGGAGAAAATCACACAAGAAAATTCCTCATCATCAATTTCGTAATATTCACAAAGCTCAAGAAAATCAGAAAGGTGCTTAGTTACGGTTTCCATTTTCACCATCGAACTTCAACTGAGACAAGTGATAGAGAAGTTTGTCAGGGATTAAGCATTGAAAAATATAAACCCGATCAACATCTCTGGAGGATGATATGGGGACGAGCCATTTACATATATGAGACTAAAATGCAGGCTCCAAGGGCTTAGCTTGTCATCAGGCCCCCCTTCTAGCACCAAATATTTTGACGATTGAAAATGTCTCACCAACAGTAAGGGGATCTCCCTGGTGCAGGATCCCAATTAGACTATACACCATTTGGTTTAGGTCTCACATTCGGTATGTAGGCCTGATTTCCATTAAGTTGGTAAAGATGGTTTTCGAACAGGGAGGGGACTCACTGAAAAGAGAAATGCACAGATGTTGAACGAACACAAATCAGTGATTGACGAATGCCCTATGAAACATGATACCATGAATAGCAAAGTGGAATTTACAGCATGAAACTTACGAAAAACATTGTTATCAAAAATTTACCAAGATCACACTTACAACAAGATTCACTTAACAAACAAGAAACAGTTTTCGATGCCTAAGCATTTCATTTATAATCTACGCAAATTCCAATAAAGATTTAAATAAAATATTGATAAATCAATTCATCAACATATCCTTAAAGTTAGAGCATCATATACCATCCATGTGTTGTAGAAAGCTCATAACACAATAGAATACATGAGTAAAAATGTGCACCAATACTTGAAGAAAGCATCATTCATTTGACGGGACCATATTCATAGCACAACCACAAAGGGGACTTCCGTCAGATTCAATAGTGAGATCCAATAACACTTATTTGTATTCAACAAAGGGCATACATTCAATAAGCAAAAATGTGTCTCTCTCAAAATTCCAAAACCCACAAATTTCCTACAAAATCACCAGAAGATGTACATATAGGCCAAGATGACTCTTGGGTTGCCCATGACCTTTGGTCTTCCCCGACTCTTGGGCTTACTTGCGACTTAGGGGAAGTTGTGACTTTAGGAGGATTGCGACCTGAGGGAGGGGAAGTTGCAACCTAAGGGAGATTGTGACCTAACAGAGATTACGACCTAAGGGAGATTGCGACCTAGGGGAAGTTGCAACCTAAGGTAGATTGCAACCCAGGGGAAGTTGCGACTTGAGGGAGATTGTGACCCAGGGGAAGTTGCGACCTAAGGGATATTTCCACCCAGGGGAAGTTGTGACCTAAGAGAGATTGTGACTTAGTCGAAGTTGCGACATAAGGGATATTACGACTTAGGGGAGGTTGTGACCTAAGGGAGATTGCGACTTGAGGAAGATTGTGACCCAGGGGAAGTTGCGACCTAAGGGAGATTGTGACCCAGGGGATATTGCGACCTAAGGGAGATTGCCACTCAGGGGATATTTCATGCTTGATTGCGACCTAGGGACTCCCTCATGTTTCTCTTAGGTTCTGATTCAATTTTCCCTAAGCTACCATGTTGTGCAACAAAAAATGAGATAGTCTTTCTCATGCATTGACCCTATGATAATGATTAGGTGATTGATAAGGCCAGAGTGTCAATATGTTGATGCTCCCTAAGATAGGTCTGCCATGCTTTGTAGTCTGTATCTATCATGACCAGTTGAGGCATGTTTTCCCCGTGTATTTGCATGAACTTTAGGGCATCTAGAATCAACATGCTTTTCTTGGCATCGAATTAGTTTCACAAGGAAGAAAATTTGGTGTGAACCTTGACCGACTCAACCACATACAGTGTGATGCTCTCTCTTGTCACTTGTAATTCGTTGGAGCTGGAAGCTTGTATGATAGGGTCGAGAAATACTTGCATTTCCTGTAGTAATTCCTCTCGTTCCTTAGGTGTTGCTAGTGACCTGATGGAAGGAGTGTGATGGACTTCAGACATCGATATAAACCACTAAGGAGATGATTATATGAATATATGATCTTTTCTACATTCTTGGCCAACTTGTCTCGAGATTGGATTCTCATGCATAGCTGTACTTTATCATTTTGTGTCGTAATCCAATCCTTCTTTAGAAGGGTATCTAGAGCTTCAGGATATTTTTTGGTCGATTCAAGGATGTTGTCTATTGTCATTGAAGCCTCTCTCAAATTGGAAAATGTTTCCCTTTTATAGGAGTGATCGAGTGGTGGAATGTGACCTTTGTGACCTATGCGACCAATTCGGCCTATGTGACTTTGCGACTTTACAACCTATGTGACTTATGTGACTTTGCGACCTATGAAAATTTGTGACCTATGTAAATTTGCGACCTATGCGACTTTGCGACTTTGTGACCTATGCAACTTTGCAACCTATGCGACTTTTAAACTTGACGACCTATGTGATTTTATGAATTTGCAAACTATGTGACTTTGCAACATATGCGGCTTTGTGACTTTGCAATCTATGTGACTTTGTGACTTTTGCGACTTATACGACGTCGAGACCTATGCGGCTTTGTGACTTTGCAATCTATGTGACTTTGTGACTTTTGCGACTTATACGACGTCGAGACCTATGCGACTTTGTGACCTATGCAACTTTGCGACTTTGCGACCTACGTGAATTTGCGACTTTGCAACCTATTCGACCTTGCGACTTTACGACTTCGCGACTTTGTGAATTTGTGACCTTGCGACTTTGCGACTTTGCCACTTTGAGACCTATGAGACTTTTCGACCTATGCAACCTATGCAACTTTGCGACTTATGTGACTTTGTGACCTATGCGATTTTGGAACCTATGTGAATTTGTGAATTTGCGACCTATGCGACTTTGTGACTTTGCGACCTTGCAACCTATGTGGCTTTGCGACCTATGCTACTTTGCGACTTTGCAACCTATGCGACTTTGCGACTTTTGCGACCTATGAGACTTGCGACCTATGCGACTTCATGACCTATGCGACTTTGCGACCTGTGCGACTTTGCGACTTTGCAACCTATGCGATTTTGCGACTTCATGACTTTGCGACCTAATCAACTTTGTGACCTATGCAACTTTGAGACCTATGTGTTTCTTTCCTCGAGTACAAGTGTTGCCTCATTAGATGTGGATCCTAGCCACATTTTCTTTGTGTCCTGTAAAGAAGATAAAACAAAAAAAATATTTTACCAAAGTGATACTTTTCATGCAGGGTCAATGAATAGATAAAAAGACAAGAATTGATTCACTCTAGGAGCATGAACCAGAAAATAATCCAAATTAATTTGTTATAAATTGCATGGATGGATTAGCTCATGCTTCACTTTGGAAATCGAATTCAAATTTAGATATTTAATGGAACCACCAATCGTGACTTTAATATTTTTTGTTTCCCACGACGATGATGTGATTTTAGAGCCAGTGCCTTGAAGCACCATGCGAAAAGAGTTCTAGATAGTGAAGGTTAATTCAAGGCATGGTAGGATTCTTGATCATAATAATTTAGGATTTTAGAGGTGCATATGAGAGCCAACCTTTTCCATACCCTAATGAAGCTCAAGTTTTTACCTAACCATCAACACAAGATGTCTCCACTTTTTTTCAATGCACATACCAGAGAAAAGGAGCTTGCAGGTGCGTAGGACTTGTAATGCCTCACTAAAACCCTGAAAACCTTAATGCACATGTTGAGATGAGGGAAACCAATCATGAAACTGAGGGAAAATTATATTCGATGATTTTATCATGATTTCATGAAATTCCTATTAGACTGTGCCCCGGGGGAATATGAATTAGGTAAAATGAGAACGAGATCACTCTCTTGAGAAATTAGAGTTTCTCCAAAACCCTAGCACGACCAACATAATGCTAGTCAGATTGAATCCTTATCTGTCTAAGCTCGGTTCCCCCAGTGATTGGTGATGACTAGTATTGGCAACCTAGCGTCAAATCCATGGAGGAACTCTTAATTCTCTTCGCAATATAAAACCCCCAAACCCTAGTGCAGTCATGAGACAACAAGACAAGTGGGTGCGGTGTGCATTGTATGAATGGGCGCAACAACAAGGTTTGTTAGGAATAGGTCATGGGGAGATTAACTGACCGAAGGCGTCAAAACCTTAATGGGCTAAGTGAGCAGAGGGGGACTCAAAATTTTTAATATGCCCAAAATTTTGGGTGGTGTTGTAGCATCATCTACAACACACCCTTAAACAACAAGCCTAGATAAATGATGATGAAATGGAAAATTTCAAAACAAAATCCAAATGAAAATTTTCAAAACAAAATCCAACATTCACAAAGACCCAATTAAAAGATATAAATAATTGGTCCCATGATGGAATAATAGCTTTTAATCATGATATTATACTCAAGATATTAAAAATAGGTTTGAATTCATTGGATATAGATACGGATAAAGTGTCTTCATATCATTTCATAACGTTATGATAGGAAAATGTATTAATAAATGTTATTATATTACTGATTATGGATATAGATATGTGGTTAATTAATTTAATAAGTTATTGTAAATTATTTATTTATGATATTATAAACTTTAATAAATTAATAATTGGAAATTTTAAATATTGAAAAAGGAAACAATAATTTTTCAATTTGGTTTTGCCTTGATTAAATTGAGAAAAATCGAATTTCTACATCAAGAGACAACTTGGATGATGTTAACTTTAGTGACATGTCTTATGTCACCCAATTTACTTAGTAAATTCGAGTTGGAGGAGTTAGAGTTCAGTTAAGCATGTGTGATTACTAATTTGTAGCAATCAAGGTCAGTTATCTAAGGCTGTTTTCAGTTAAACTAGTTCCAATAGTTGGAAGAACTAGTAGAGGGTAAAGTTGTGAAGTGGGACTTCAGTCAAATTCAGTGATCATCCAATTAATTGATCAATCAACCCAAAATAGCTAGTGCATGAAGAGAATTCGAGTTACCTAGTTGAGATGGAGATTCCAAAGCATATAGCATTAGTTGTAGACTAGTTCTGAGTGTACAGGTGTTGCATGCAATAAGATGATCAACCTAAAAGAATTGCGTAATCAATTAGAGGAATTTCCTAAATAATAGGGGCCTAATTCCTCAAGGAACAACGCAAGGAAATAGGAGCTCAAGCCAAGGCATAAATTGACTAAGTCTAGGTCAGAGACCTTCAGTGAGCAAAGAGATAGGTTGTGCACTTGCAGGGTGAGCTCAATTGAGCAAAGAAATTGTATTACATCTCTATTTCATCTTATTAATGCAAGAGACATTAGGTTTTTTAGCAGATTCATTTCCCCATATAAAAATATTTGTTGCATGTGTGTGATTTCTTATTGCATGTCTAAATTTTTTGTTCTAAATTGTGACTTAATATCCGTAGAGTAGTAGAGTAAGTTTGTCTCTTTTGATTTTGATTAAATATTCATGAGCAGTTGCAAATATACAACATAATTTCTCCATTATAAATTATTATTGTTAAAAAAATAATAGTATCAATATAATTAAAAAATCAATTAATCATTAAAATATTATTAATAAATTTTTTAGTTAACTTAATTTATGGAAATTTAAATGTTATGATCACCAATTAAAATGCCCCTTAAAATATTAATGATTATTAAATTAATTATACTTGTATTTTTAATAATCAAAATATATTATTATTATATTTATTATTAATTAATAAATAAATTTTAATATAAATTATTCAAAATAAATTTATTAATAACTATAATACATTGATTAAAAAAAATGAAAAGAAAAAAATACAAGCTATTCCAAAATAGTACTTTGTATTAATACATTTTATATGAGGAATTCAACTCATATATATTATTCTAATTAAAGTGTAATAGTTATAATGAAATAGTATATAAACTCGTATAAATATTTAAATTATGTTAATGGATTTATATTAGATAGTAAAAGGAATGATTGTTATTTTCTTAATGACATGTTAAATTTATATCTAGTATATTGTTTTAATGGCTTTAAATCTTGTTATTGAAAATTTTGAAGAATATATTTTTTTTTTTCACTAACTAGAAGGTGAAATATGTTGTTACGTGGTGAAAAAAACATTTAAAGTATGTGAACGTTGTATAAAATATACAATATTTTATATTTTATACCATGTATTGTAGTAAGCCAAACTTAAATAACTACGTACAAAATTTAAAATGAGAAAAGGAGAAAAGTTACGATGATGATTTTATTGGTGAATTGAGTGATTCATGGATATATTGTTTAAGACAGTTTTGGAAATGAGTGAATGAATATATTAGTGGAGATAAAGTTGAAGATGGTTAACTAAAATTTTTAAATATGATATATGTGTTGTGGTAACTAATTATATACAAAGGGACCTATTTAATAATGAAAATACATGTAAAAACATAAAAATTCAATTCAATTTTCCCTTTGAAGTTTTATGAGTGTAAACTTGGGTGTCTTATACTTGATGTGTGTTTAAGTAAATTTGAAGTTGAGTTGTATATCTATCATTTGGTATTAAGGCTATCATTGTGATCATGGAGGAGGTAGAGATATTAAAGCTATCATTGTAATAATGGAGGAGGTTGTTAGTATGTCAATTATATGTTAGTTATTATTGGTTTATTTAAATAAAGTGAGAGTCGTTAAGACCTACATATATTGTTGGTCTTTTTTAAAATATGAATATTTAGTGAACTACACTAACACATAGGTTACATCATAGTTGTGAGTTTGCTCCACAAATTTGATTGGCACATGATTTGATGAATCTACTGAAAATACAAGTTGTGTAATGGAGCATGGGAGAAGGCTTGGCAATGATTGTAGTGTAATGGAAATCTAATGCTTGTGGAGAAAAGTTGATTGAGAATGTTGTGTAAGTTTTTTTATTTTTGTTGATCTTCTAAAGGGAAGATGATTTGATTTTGTGGACGATTACAAGAGATAAATGAGGTAAGAGGGGTTGATTGTAACCATTCATGCACTTTTCCATTAAGCTGATTGCTCATTGATTTTGCTTTCATTATATTTAACACTAATGTTGTTTTACTTGGGAAGTAATTGGGCCTACTATTAGAATTGATCTCAAAATCACCTACTACTACATGGGTAAGTGGTAGCATGATGGATGTTGGATATCACCTTCTTTTTTCATATAATTTCTTTCCCTTCTTTCTAAAGTGCTAAGTCATAAACCTAATAATATAATAAATGTAAATACAACATAAATGAAATTAGACATCTAAATATAAATTAATCTAATACTTTGAAAATAATTTCAATAATGATTTTCACTAATAAAATAAATTTGTAAAATTAAATATGAATTTCATTAAAAAATTACAAAATATAAAACTAATTTATGATTTAACATTCAATTTCTTTGTAATCCTAAGATAATATATAAGTTTTTTGTTATTTTCTTAAAGACCGATACATATTTGATCTTTTCAACTCCCTAAGGCTTGGCTATCAAGGTGATCACCGATCAAACTGCCTCACACTAGCTAAGTCTTTTGTTATCTTAAGATAATATATAAATAATTTATAAAAAAGAAAAAAAATGCTTAACTTCCTCATTTTCTATATTCTTTAAATTATATAATTGTATACAATTTAAAAAAATAATACATTAGAGTTTTTTATACACCACTATTTTAAGTTATTTATGTACATAGATACATTTGATTTGGCTTATTTTTTTCTTTAAAACATAAACTTTAAGAAAATTTTAGATATATATTCTCATTTTAAAAACAATATTTAATATAAAATTAGTGATAAACTTAGTGCACCTCACTTAGTAAAGACAACTAATAAAAATTACAATAAAAAAAATACATCATATAAATAATTAACATAAAAACTTACCTTAAAATCTCCTACAAACCATTCACGATATTTAACCTCTCAAACTAAACCTACCAAACATTCTCATATTAATTTATAATGTATTTATTAAAATTATTAATAATATAAAATAACATAAAAAAAATAAAATAAAAATATATTAGCATGGCTAAACTTTAAAACCATAAAATCATATTCAAGACGACAATTACACAAATAAGAGTAAGAATACATTTATGGCACATCCCCAATTTTTATTTTAACCAATATCCAACTTATCCATTACATTTCATATTCATAATTCTATATTATTTTATACCTTTAGTAAAATAACTAAATCTATATTTCTACTTCAACGAATTTTTATTTTATAAAAAAAAAGTTTAGTTAATCTTTTTTTTTATTTTTTTCTTGATATGATAGTTCAGATTTGATATCTATTATTAGTCCCTGCCGCCTGCGGCATGGCAGGGACTATAGTAATCGGAACGAGAGAGTTAGCATTACTTTAAGCTGCTCATTAGTCCCCGCAATTGAAAATAACCAATGTTTTTATGTTATATTCCAACGAATATTCTCTGTCATCCAATCAAAAAAATTATCGTCTTATTTGGCCTCATATCGAGGCGGGAGTCTTGTTTTTAGTTTTTGTCGTCAATTGAGCATGCTGAGTGAGCGTAATTGTGATCTTATTTGGCCTCATACCGAGGGAAGTATGAGGCCAAAGTTACTATATACATTACTAATCATGAAATTTTCAAGTTCAAAGGATTTAATGCTAGCATTAATCCTAAACATTAAATGTCAAAATGTCTAAAAACTCAAAATCTTTAAAAACTATGGCTAATAAAAAGCATTGCCACCGCTTCACCACTGCAACCCCTGTCACCACACCTGCCCTGCCACCACGCCTGGTATTCTGGTAACAGGTGCCATACATGCGCTCCCTGAGAGCTCTATCTCAGTGCCAGGGTAGTGTTTTTTAATAAGAGGTCCTGGTACCGTCACTTTTGTGGCCTCTGAAAGCAGTGCTTCTGTCGAAATCAATGTCTATGTATCTGGTTGAAGCTTCTGTCGAAATCAATGTTTGTACTTAAGCTCCCTATATCGATGCATTTCCTCACTCGACAAAGAGCATAGCAGATCTGTTATGAAACAAAAGTAACAGAATGGCTCTTCAGCTTGCCTGTGATCTGAAAGATCTGAAAGATCTGAAAGAGGGTGCAGAATTCTACCATGGAAGCGAAATTTGCAGCAGAAATGTATGGAATTGCTGGAACAGGTAGGTCACCATCTCTGAGATCGCCATTGATAAGCAATCTAACGATAAGATTTACTTCAAGAGCACTATTGTTGTGATTAGGAAATCCTTCCCTGTCCATGCCTTCGAAATTGAGAATGATAAGAACTAAAAATATGTTTTTTTCATTTTTACAATAAATAAACACCGCTTTTATATGCACTGGTTGCATATGGCGTGAACTAGTTCTATTAATTTCATATATCTAAATCAAGTACTAGCTAGTATGTATAAACGTCTAATAATTTTGGCAATGTGAGTATGTATCACTGTTAGTCTTGTAAACCGTAAATTGATTGACATATATGCACTCATTATGAATACCTGTTTTCCTCGGTAATGTAGACAGTCATGATTTTATTTCCTGTGTGTACATCTTTATTGATTTCTGTATTGTCAAAAATAGAGATATGAAACAGATAGCTATATTGATCTTGTGGCTGTGAATTTGTTGCTAATTGAAATCGGCGTGTTTACAATTTCTGTAATAAGCATCAAACATTTTGAGGCTGTGGTTATTTCCTCCTTCTCTAATTACCGTTGCGGCGTTGCCGAGGAAAAGGAAATGAATAACGTACCTGATAATTCGGAAATGGGAGTAAAAAAACGATTAAAGAAAACGAACGCGGCAACTTTTTTTCCATGAGGTCATTAACCAGTCTACTCATCTCATGGTTATGCTGTTGGAAACTACCTCGATTTCTCTGGAATTCTCTCATTTTTCTCTGCGCAAACTCAAGAATGCACGTAAATTGGGAGAGGGTACACATGGCCTGCTATTTATGCATGCTCCTTCCATCCGGCAAGGCATCCGACAAGGAAAGAAAGAGACAGGTGTCCTTGCTTTCGTTACTTTTGTTTCAGTACGCTCAGGATTTACCCCATATTCTATTACAACCTCAATGTTGCTATCAACAAGCTCAGAAATCTGCGCATTTAATCCCTGGTGTGCTTCAGAATTGCAGTCACAGTTATCAACATTTCTAGGCAGTGATATCTCGCAGTGCTGCATATATCTTAAAATCAGTGTATCCCCACATCGGCTTCCTCTCCTCTGCCATTGCTGTTAAGTATTATAAACCTTGTTCGATGAAGGGAAGTTTTCCTCCGTTGTGCTTCGTATCTGAAAATACAAAAGACAAGTTAAAACCAATGTAAGCCCCAATTTATGAGTAGAAAGCGCGCAGAGCTCACAAAGTTGCTGCCATGCTTTTATGCAATTTTGAGATACATTCGTTCTGTTCTATTAGTCATTTCAAAATCCACATGAAATATGCATGAGTGAACAATGATAAATATGTACCTCTGGTGTGAGTGTAATATTGGTAAGACAGCGGAAAGCTTCTCGAGAATTCCATGCAAAACGCAACTAGCATGTCTGCCAAGTGGCTGAGCGATAATGGAACTTGTTTTAATTATATAGTTATATAATCCTTTTTTCACATTTATCATAAACGACTTCCCATGATCCTTCCCATGATCCTGTCATTTAACTTGAATTAAAACCATAATAATGATACCATCAAGGACGTAATTATGAAATATTTTGGGCCCACTAGCAGATCATTGTTCATACAGAATGAGTAGCCAAACAGAAGGAACTAACTCTTTTGTTCTTCAGAGATGTAATGGAACCTTGTTACTCTTACGCTGATATGCTGCTGGGGAGCCATAGTTTTGGTTTTGCTGCTGGTCGTGCGGAAATGTTGATCATGTGGAATGCTGTTGGACTAATGGTTTTCGTGATGCTTGTGCTGGTGCTGCTGGTGATGCTGGTACTTTTGATGGACCTATTGCTTCATCGGCATCAACAACGGAGAGACAACTTAAGAAACATAAACTGAATAAACAACTGAATCCACGAAGAGACTGAAAGCACTGATGATGGAGGCTATGGGTATGGGTCTTAATCTACTGCTGCTTTTATGCATTTCTGAGATACATTCGTTCTGCTCTGCTCATCATTTCAAAACCCACATGAAATGAACAATGATAAATATGTACCTCTGGTGGTGTGAGTGTAATACTGGTAAGACCGTGGAGAGCTTCTCGAGAATTCCATGCAAAACGCAACTAGCATGTCTGCCAAGTGGCTGAGCGATAATGGAACTTGTTTTAATTATATAGTTATATAAATTAGACGTCATAGCCCCTGCAAAAGTAATAACAATATAAGCTATGGGTGGGTATTCAAATATAGGGGAGCACCTCGCTATCATGGGAACGCCTGCTGTTACCATAGTAGCTGCATGAATTAGAGCGGATACTGGAGTGGGACCCTCCGTCGCATTGGGTGACCGAGTATGCAATCCTATCTGTGCGGATTTTCCAACAGCACCAATAAAGGGGGAGATACGAATAACAGTCATGGCATGAAATAACATAATTTATATACTTTCAGAAAAGATTGTATATGGGACTCTTAAAGATTATCATATTGTCTGTGTAGGTTTCTTGAAGTCATTTATTTTAGAAAGATTTTAGACTGGATATGACTCTCCTTGAGGCCGGTGGGAACATTGAATTTTGAAGTCATGGTCAATCTTTGAATGATGAGGCAGTGATGATGTGGTACCTTGGTACACTCAATATTTACGGATATGTATTGAATTCCAGAAGATTCTGAAAATGAAATTTTTATTTCATTTATAAAACTACGATTCTTTTTCAAGGAAAAAATATACAATAAGTTACATTATATATGGAAAACATAATTTAAATTTTATATACTCTGAAAATTAATTTATACAGCTAATCTCTCTGAAAATTAATTTATACAGCTAATCTCTCTCTCTCTCTGAAAACTCGAACTAAATGGAAAATTCTATCAATGTTATTGTCATAGCAACTGCTTTCCAAATTTCATTGTCACTGCATTCGAGCACAAACATTAACACAAACCATTATATATGGAAAACATAATTTAAATTTTATATACTCTGAAAATTAATTTATACAGCTAATCTCTCTCTCTCTCTCTCTCTCTGAAAACTCGAACTAAATGGCAAATTCTATCAATGTTATTGTCATAGCAACTGCTTTCCAAATTTCATTGTCACTGCATTCGAGCACAAACATTAACACAAACCATGTGACTTAAGTCATTACAAAGTGACACTCCAATAGAATTGCATTTATTTGTGGTGTAGGTTCATTGTTTTTCCACCAACTTCAATGGATTCCTTCGTCTTTAACAGCATACTGTGGCAAGACATGTCCTTAATTTTGTACTACAACTTCTTTTATGTCTTTCTTTTTACATAATAGTAGGCATATTCCATTAACTATGTTATTGGGAATGCCAGAAACCTTACCTCATAGTTTTTTTGTGCTTACCTGAGAGCTGGGCTGTGAAGACCAGAAATATTTTTAGTTTCATGTGTTTTTTCACAGTCCATAGAGTGCAGGGGCCACTTGCCAGTCAAGGAGCATTTGAGCGTTCCCCAAGGAGCCAGAAACCCTGCACAGGGAATGCCCACTGGAGTAGCAAGGCTCTACCACTAAATTGGAAAGGGAATGATTTTTTCCAGTGCTTGAATTCAGAGAAACAGGAAAACACTAGGAATGGGTTTCCCAACCCCAAGGACTAGTTCCTATTCAATGAGCAATCTTGCATTATTCATCCCACACTATAAGCTTCGTACTGCTTTCTCAATCTTTGGGGCTATGATGTATTGAATTGAGAAATGGCAAAAAATTGTCAAATGTTTTGTATGATAACCATTCTATTTTCCTTTCTGGTTGAGAACACTCGAAACCAACCTTCTGAAGTCAGTCAGATTATATCATAGCATAGCATATAATCACATTGTCCACCGTTTATTAATGCAAATGCCAGGTGTCATTTTGTAAGGATATTTCCACATATAATCACACTGCCCAGTGCTTATTAATGCAATATGCTAGGTGTCATTTCATAATGATATTTCCACATATCCAACAACCAATGACTGGAAGATTTAACCATATATATACGTATTACCCTACAACCTGATTACATACCTGTTACTGATCCCATTGAGATTGTATGTCTCTTATTTAGCAGAAAATCAAAGTTTTCCATCTACAGAAGCCTTTGTCAACAATGGCATCCGAAGTTAAATATCATCAGGCCCTTTTATAACAAATTTCTGCAGATATGTGCATTATGTAGCAAAAGACTACCATATGTTCATACATTTCATCCAGATCTATGTCACTATTGTAGAACTTCTATAAATTCAAACACATTGAACTGATAATCAATGGTTTTGTTAGAACAAATAGATGATGGCAAGGTCATCTGGATTATGTCAAAGAGAAAATACTGTTTAATGTTGTCTAAATCATTGCAATAGGATGGAAAAAACTAAGCTAGCTAAAGAACTAGCCAAGAGAGCTTAACAATCAACAAAATTTAGAAGAAACATACAAGAAACTAGCTATTTAATTGGCACCCCCAACCTCCCATACAATTATTATCATTCAACAAACCAAAGTTAAGACAACACATTTTTCAATAGGAGAATAGGAAACACATAAAATGCTAATAGAAATAAAACGTATTTCCCAACAGATTGGCTTGACGATTACTATAATTGGCCTACAGTATGGCAGTGATTGAAATGGTAAGGGGCATATTCTCTAATAGATAGTGTCACAGAATATTGTTGGCAGTAAAAAGAGGTTGCCCGTTCAGGACCATAGACTTGTACATTGTGCACAGGAAAGTGATTCAAACAATAATCAGTGAGCAAAAATTACCAACCAAGCATTAAAATAGCTTCTAGGAAACCAAAAAAAATGCAGCCACAAAAGGGAAAACTTGTATTGAATTCCAGCAAGCACTGTTGTTTTCTATAACAAGTTATGATGTCAGGGCAACGCCAGCACGTTGCCACACTGCAGAAAACATCATATGAAAACCCTACAAATATTTTGGAAGAAGCTTTCTAACACATAATATATTAATAATCCTGATACATACTACATGATTGGTTGGACCATCATCCCACGACTTTTGGCGACAAGCAACCACTGATAAAAAATAAGCATATTTGTATAACAATATTAATGTTGATGTCATCGACATTTTATCCACACACCCAAAATTGCATCTAATATTTCACCTTAAGAAAGAAATGAATCGAATGTTCTAGGTTATATTCAACACATTCCTATTAGGTGTAGGCTGTTCTTAATCATACCTCTGAGCTTTAAAAAGGACAGAAACGTCCTGTTTGTTGTTTGACGTGGAATTGTTGTCGCTGATTGCCTTCAGTATTCGGGTGATCACTGAAGTAAGCGCGTTGTCCAGAGAATTTGACGATTTATTGTTTGCGTTAGAATGTAATCCTTCAATCGAAGGCTTCTGACTTTTGATTTCTTCTCCGTTTCCTACATCGTTCGCTTCTTGTGCCTTCGAATTCTCTACGAAAATTTCTTTTGCCGGCTGGCTATTGCTGTTTTCCTCTCTCTGCTTTAATTCATGCTCGGAAAAGGCACTAGCACGAGCAGAAATGGTCGGGGATTCTACTGTTTGAAAGAGAGTAAAAATACCCATAATAATGATACCATCAAGGACACATAATTATGAAATATTTTTGGCCCACTAGCAGATCATTGTTCATACAGAATGAGCAGCCAAACAGATGGAACTAACTCTTTTGTTCTTCAGAGATGTAATGGAACCTTGCTACTCTTATGTTGCTGGGGAGCCATAGTTCCGGTTCTGCTGTTGGTCGTGTGGAAATGCCGGTCATTTGGAATGCTGCTGGGACTAATGGTTTTAGTGATGCTTGATTCTTAATTCCCCGCTCCCCCGCTCAAGGCAGGGACTTGTTGCCTTGCAACGTTCTTGTTTATTTATTTGTATTTAAATATTTATGACTTAATGATTGTTCACGAATTTATTCATAATTAATGTAGTGTAAAGATGCCAATGGGTAATAATTTGAATGCTTGAGAGATAGGTTGTACACTTCTCCCATTTAAGTTTAATTTTTTTTTAATTAGAGATCTAATGTAATGTGATAAGGTTATAACTAGCAATTGCCCCGGGGGTGCAAGGGAACGCCGGATGGAGGAGATGTGAATCATTTTGTGCTATATGAGGGGTAAAAACTGAATTGTGATTTAACAGAAGAAAATCCAAAGTTGAACAGGAATCATAATTGGTAAGTATAAATATGATCACCTAAGGTGGAAAGCCTATAGCTATTAATGTCTCGATTCTTTTGGATTCGTTGCAGGGCCGAGAATTCTTTATATTTAAGCTTTGTATCCTACGAAGATTTGATCTCTGCTCAATGTCCTGTTATCAATCTGTGAGAGAATCTGTGTATGTAACAGTTCTCAGTAGCTTGCAGGTTGTGTACAGGTACACCCTATTTTTTCATCGCCTTCTCATATTAGACAATAGTACCTTGAACATAGTCCTCTTTATCCACATTAGTCGGGTGCAACAATGTCAATGAGCCGACTATAAGATGATCTTGGGAGACATGGGCGCAGACAGTGTCAACGTATCTTGTCTCGAATGAAATTCCAGAAGGATCACCGCTTACTTCCTCGAGCAGAACTAATACATTGTTTGTTGGGTGCAACCATGAGCGAGGAACATGGTACCTGCTTGAGGTGGTTATTCTGTTTAGTATCAATATGATTGTATTTTTTATGGAGCAGGTAAAAATTCGTTGAAACTATCAAAGGAGAACGTGCAGCTTGCTTAGGCTAGCACAGGTAAGGCAGTGTAAGGAGCATTTTCCCTTAAGTAACCCCTCTTGCACACAACATACTTGCAGCAAAAGCCTGGTCAATTCCTAATAAGACTACTTCACTGACAAACATCCCAGGTTTATGTCTACCATGCCCAAGGTTCCCCCTCAGGTAACGGTTAACCTACCCTGTTAATATTATAGAGTTGTACACACCGAAAGCAATTTTAACTCATACTCGAGGAGGTATAGTACTATGCAATCTACAAAGAAGCTTGATCTAGGAATGAATATTTCTAATGATTTCAAACCTATCTGTGATTAAAAGGAAAATGGATAGTCTTCAATGTTAGAAGGGGAATTTTGATTGAGTATGCACACATGGCAAAACTTGATCAGAATACCGACCAGAGAGCAATCATTCCTAGCTATACTAACTCACTGGGATTATTACTCATGAAAAGCAGGTTAGAAATGGGCAGAAAACAAATGGATAGCATAACCTAGTTTGGTAGTAAGTACTTGGTAAGACCACGTCTGGAAGCTCAAATCCATTGGACCGTTTCTAAGTTCCGGCAATTTCACAGGACCATTTATTCTCGTCGGCCATGTATCAAAGAAAGCTCTGATGTTCTATTCACCAAAAAAAATCAATTCACATTAGTTCATAGCCTCAGTAATAGATAAATTTTAAGTCCATGCTCATTTAAAAGCAATAAACTTTACTTTCAATATTTATATCCTCTAAGTGTTCAGGTATGGAATTGATCCTGCAATCCAACTGTCATGCTTAGTAGGGCAATATGATTCTCTCCAGTCTGCAGTGCAATCGGCTTCTCAAACGTAAACCCCCATTTCGAATAATCTCCAGTCTGAGATCCTGTAAAACATCATCATCATGTTGATAATATTTTTCTGAAATCAACCAGCCCATCCATCAATCCAATCCCATATCAAATTATCCAGTTTCACATATAACAGAAATTTAAGAAATTGACTTTCCTGTGCCAAATCAACCAACAGTAGGCAATTTCTCTAGAAATTACATAGAAAAATTAAAGATTTTACTCACCTGCGAAATTTCTATTGACAAATACATGAAGTGTGTGTCCTCGACTATCCACACATGCAAGACAAGTTGGCTTCCACTCTTTAAAAACGGTTCATCTTCATGGATATAGACACTATATTGATAAAATGCATAATCAAAATCCTAACAAATTTGTGAAGTAATATTCCTATCATATCTTCAGAGTACTTAGATTTGAGTACTTATTAATATGGAATGAAACTCCTTTATAAAGATATATATGGATAATAACCACAAACTAGAGAAAGGCAGAAGACATGAAATTGATATTGCTGGGAGTTTTTGATGAGAAAGGATCCTATAGGCTATAACAACAATTCGTGAACTTGCACAAAAACCAACTTCCTAATTGGAAAAACATTTGGGTTAAGGTGTCATAATATCCTCTTGTATCAAATGAAGAAGTTAATTACAGGTTCAGAATACCTTGTTGTATACCATAGATAATCACTTTTATCTAAAACTGTGCTGAGCTGCTCTAACAAGCCGTGGGCAGAGAATTTGTTTTCTCCCCATAATCCAACATCTTCTTTGTGCCATGACCAATTTACAGATATTTTTCCTCTATCTCCACTTGATGTTCCAACAGGGTGAAGGGACTCCATGCTGACCTACTCCATTCCCATTAAGGAAGTCTGCATACTAATCTGTAACATTATAGAAACATCTGATTATAGGTCCTATATAATCCCACAACTTCCATCATCACTTTAGTTATTCTGATGACAATCAATAGAAAATATCACTAACCCTTGCAGTGTTATAGACCACTTTTTTGCAGTCAGGCAAGATACTGACAGACCAAGCAGGTAGATTATAAGATACCCCATTGAATCACACGGTTGCATCCTGCTTACCGTGGACGTTGCTAAGGAAAGCAGCGCATACACCAGAATTCTTGGCAGAATATACTCTTGCCTGCATATTCAGGGCAAGTTTTATGCCTAAAAGTGTCATTAGTTTCCATCTCAATAGCTTTTGAAATGACACTCCCTTGCAAGGGTTAAACGCTTATATAAAATGGAATTATGCATAAATTATTCAATTGAATGACAAACCTGAAGGCCTTTGCCCAGTGAAATTATATTCATGTCTCCATAGATTAGAGCAGGTTCACATAGTTTTATCGCTTTGTGCAACTCTTTCAGATGCCCCCACTTCGGCTGCCTTATATTCCCTGTAAGGATCACAGAGGACCGCGATTACACAGAGATAGAGAATGAACTTTTATCGTTTTTGTTTTTTACTGAGCAGGGGATATTTACAGAGAAAACCAGTTAGGTCTATTCTCATGAAATTGTGAATGGAATTTAAGACTATTTACAAATCGAGTCGCCTCACTGCTTACAAATTTACCTGAATCCAATAAACATAAACATAGAATACATATTGTTTCAAATAAATGGAAAATTTCCAAATATATATTTACAATGGTTCCTAACTTTCTATGATTTATGAATCTGGAACGGTAATTGAACCAGACTTATTCTCCAATGCTATACAACCCAGGTGCACAGATTTGCAAAGATTTTTAAATGTAAAACCCTTCACAAAAACCTCCCCCGCACTCTTTTAGTGTCGAATAAATTTGGGCAAGGGAAACTCTGGCATACCATATGCATCAATAGGCGCATCGTAGTCATAACTGGTGGTAATGAATGGACCTCCACCTGTCTGGCCGAAATTTGTGCCTCCATGGTATTGCAACATAGAAAAAATAAAATAATGGTTCAAATTTTAATGACAAAATTATAAATGTGTATCGTCTGGAGCTGAAGATGAAAGAAGATCAAAATCCACCATGTAATAGTTATGAAATGTTCCTCCTCTCTGGAAAAATCGGGCCACTGCGAACGCGACATCCTCAGCAGGCCTGTGAGGGGTTCTCCCTCTGAATGTCTGAAACCTGTACTATAAAAACAATGTGTAATCAGCATGAACAAGAAGCCACCGGACTCGGCAATAGTCTTGCTCCGTGTGATGGCCATGAGACTCTTGGGAATCTTCATCCCGATGTTGAGCTCACTCATGTAAAGCACAAATTTTTCTCCTCTCATGAACCTGTAGTTGTGCGCCAGCATGAAACCTTCCCCTGGCTTGCCCACAAATCGTAGCAATGGTGGGCACCTTAACCCTCTGTTCAAAGAACACAAAATACGCAACCATAGCCCTACTGCATAAAAGTAAAACCCTTTGTTCAAAGAACACAAAATACGCAACACAGAAGGAATTCATGAATACGAAACGAATACGTGTCGCTACTTGAGGGCACCGATGCCGCTGGAAGTGGAATTGATGGATGCTTCGCAATCAACTGCTCAAGCGATGGGTGCTTCGCATTCAGCTACTCAAGCACCAGTTGCTGGGGTTTCAAGTTAGAAGAAAAAGAAGCCTGTTTGGCGTTAAGCTCTTTGTAGCACTTGCAGCACAAGTTCATGGTGGTCGCGCTCCCAAAGAAGCCACAGTGGTTCAAGCAGTGAATGGGCCCTTAATGTTCTGCTAATGCTGGCTGGAGCAGGGCTCTTATGGCTGGAGTGGGCCAGATTTAATTGAGGGGATCCTTACGCTGCCAACATTGATTCATCAATGGCAGTGTTAAATACCAAAGGGCTGATTCTCCAACGCCGTTTGTTCTTCTTCAACGAAATCGCTTACCAGCGCGCTCTGGACGAAGCTGGAGTCCAGTTCCTCTGAAGCGTTCCAGCTATTAGAAAAGGCGCAATTTTCCGTCAAGCATGACTCCGCCGATGATCTGGTGCAGAACAAAGGTAAGCCGTCGGATTCCCCAAGCAGATGTTGCCAAATCTGACAGATGAAAAACACGTGGCGAAATTTTATTAGTGCGAAGGGCGATAGGAAAGTTCTCCTATTGGCTGGAGTGAGCAGTGTTTGCTCAGCCCACTCCCGCAAAGAAAACGCCTCCGGCGTAAAAATATATACTTTATGAGTGAGACATTTTATGAATATATATTTAGATGCCTTGACTTTTATTAAGTCATATGTTTTTAACTAAATAATATCTTTTAAGAGTTTATCGAGTAAGGTTGAACAATGAATCTCTCGTACCAGAAAGCGTTTAGTGATTAATATGGTGATTAATACTAGGGCTTCGCTTAGGTTTAGAACTCAATTAACCTATCTCACATGCTTGTGGGTGATTGTGTTAGGCTTAGGAGTATAAGAGTAGTTTCTTTAACTTAACCTCAAATATCTTCAATTATATATGACATGTGTATCAATTTTTTTAACAAAACAAAAACAAAAGCATTAAATTTTAAAAATTTAACTTAAAATCTTATGATAGTAATTAAACATCACTCAATAATTTTGGCCTCTTACCAATATTCTCTAAATCTAACTTAAAGGTATTTACGACTTAACACTTCTGAACCATTTTAAAATCATGCACTCAAAAATAATTTAAAATCCAATATACACTTCTAGCCCCTTGGCATTTCACCTATAGGTAGAGGAAAGGCCATTGGGCTAAGGGGAAAGACCACCTATGGATAGGTAAAAGGTGGTCCAGGTGGCTCCAGAGACACACACAGTACAAAGTGGGCTTATGGAAGCTCAAAAATCAAAGTGTTTGGATTGCTTTCGAACCAGGACCAGAGCGTAGATCTCGTCGTCCTAATCGCAACGGTGTGAACAGTTCGTCAAACCGAACTCGTATGCGAAAGTTAGAGCTAGTCAAAATTTCAGGTTCACTTGGTGACTTGGCAGGCTTAAGGAAGGCACAAATTTGACCTTTTCCAACCAGCTCCGGCAAGATTCCAAGAAAATTTGTGGCCTATTTAAATTGACTTCTATGGTCAAAAGTTCAGAAATTTTAAAATGCACGATTAGTGTAAAAAAAAAAAAAACAAAAATAAATTTTTGGGTGGTAGGCCACCAACTCCACCACCCACGACAACCATATAACATGTTTTTTATATATAAATAAAACATATCGCATATATAAATTCTGGTTCCGGAGGGGGTTGAACCCGCCCGACCCACGTGGGTCGGCCCTCGAGTGGGCGGCACCACCAACCAACCTTACATTAAATGCACCAACCCACATGCCTCCATTAATATGACAAAGCCAACAGAAGTGGCGGGGTAGGCCGGTCAATGCAGGCCCATCCCCCCACACTTAGATTAAAAAATATACCGCGGGTTTAAAAAAAGAACAACGGATTTTTTTAAATTAAAATCAGCCTTAAAAAAGGAGGGGGCGAGGTTTGACCACCCGACCCCCTCCCTACAAATGTGGATCTTTAACCAACACGATAACAAGCTTCTTGGGAAAGTCCATCAACATTTTAATACTTAAACCTAGAATTTGTACAGTGAACCCAAGCCAGGCAGAGCAGGAGCGTGCACACAGATCGAGGTAGTGATTTTGCAGGTGGAACCATGAGCAGGCCCAAAAACAGGGAGCGAAACTATGATCCTTGAAAATTTCCTAGGGAGGTAATTTTTCTCCATGTCGGAATATAGTCAAGTTTACAGTCATTTTTCACGATTTTTCACAGGAAACACAATGGAGAGGTCAGAATCGCCTTTTGAGTTGCAGATTTCGAGTCCATCCTTGGAGAAGCATCTTTGAGGAATCTAGGGTGAATCTAAAAGATTCCTTTTTGCCCCAGATTTTCACTTTGTCAGAATTTAGAAATTTGCCAGTCGATTTTGCACTATTCGACAACACGCATCTGATGGCATATTCATATTTTCCATATGAGCTTTATTTTTTTTTGCCCAATTTTTGAAGTGAAGTTGCAAGTGGCAGCATTTAGTGAGTGAGTAGTCATTTTAAAACCTTTCGATGTCGCGAGATTGATGGTGATACCAGATCCAGCAATAGAGCAGCTCATTCTTCAGTCATCTTCAGCGTGAGGTATATAATGAGTTGATTTCATGTACTTCTTTGTCTCTTTGTCTCTAAGATACATTGTGCTATACAGATCCTTGTTGATGTTTTGATGCGAGATCTTGTTTTTGTTCTTAATGTGAGATGTAATTTATATCATGGATTTGTATTATGTATGAGATCCCTTTGATGCCATGTTAGCGAGATACTCATTGTCACATGTATGTTGTTTGAGATCCCTTTGTTTTCCATGTTGGCGGGATACTCATAGTCATTATGTGTGAGTTATTGTCATACTGATAGGAGTCCTTTTGTGTGTGAGAGTTCCGATAGTGGAACATCTCGTAGAGAGGTCCAACCACTCTTGCGTGAGGGAATTTTCCTTGTACAACAGAGAAAAAACTATCCATGTACATCTTCACTCCTTACAACACTTAATGTAGTTGCCTACACCATCTTGACACTGAGGCCCGGAGATGTAGTCCCTCCTGGACGAGCTCCGTTATCAATGTCCTATGTTGCTCACGATTGTTATGTTCCTCTTCTTTACAACATGCATTTATTCATTTATGTTCATTAACGCTTTAATTAAATGCAATTCTAATTCATCAACCGAAGTAAAAGGTCTTGGTTAAGGGTATCAGGAATTTAACCCAGATCAAGTGGTATCAGAGCAGGTCTTCTTGCTGATTGGATTTCAGGCATGAACCATTGAACACTCATTGAGTTAAGAAATGGAGAATGCCAAAGACATGTATGAGACCATGCTTGGGGTGTCCGAGAAAGCAGACATGTTGTACGAAGCTTATGAGAAACAAGCAGTAGACAAGGCTGAATTGAAGACACTCCTACAGGAAGAGAAGGAGGAAAAACATCGATTGCAGCTTCAGTGGCAAGCCATGACAGAGGCATGGGATGAATTGAAGCACAACAATGAAAGTATTCAAGCAGATCATGATGCGTTGGAGGCGCTCCTACAGGAAGAGAAGGAGGAGAAGCAGCGGTTGCAGCTTCAGCTACAAGCCGCGACAGAGGCCTTGGAGGAAGTGAAGTGCAGCGAAGGCTTAGAGAAGCCTTCTTCACTTGTTTTGCTATCGACAACTAAGGTAAACAGTGTTTATTTCTCTTTATTTTCTTCACATGATATCATTTCGATTGGGAGTGTGGAGATTCCCATTTCAGGAACCGGCATGAGACTCCTCACCAAGATGGTGTACAAAGGAGGAGGACTTGGCGTTTGTGGCCAAAGCATAACCCAACCATTGGAGGTTATGAAGAGACCTCACTATGCAGGTTTGGGGTACACTGAAGAATGATGTTCGAAGGACATCAAGGGCAAACAGATATTGATGAAATCTCCAGGGAAGAGGAATGATGGGGACACTTCACCATCGTTCCATGGTAATGCATGTTGTAGTGAAAGATTTGAGGCGAGTTCTCATCACCATGATCACACAAGAGACCACCAGAGAAGGTATAATAAGTCTCATTATTCCAGAGTGCATTTTGATTATAAGAATATTGATAACCACGATCATAAATCATGGCATCGAAAAATGTGTCATTTTTGTGGTTTACATAACCATTTGTTTTCTAAGTGTTGGAAAAGGATTGAATCACAAAGGAGGATAAGGCATGGAAAGCCTTCTCCACAACAGGAGAAGAAATCAGTTTTAAGCAGGTTTGGAGTAGAAAGACCTTTTTCACTCATTGCGACTGAAGTGGCCATCAAAGAGCCACGTGTTGGAGACTCCATCCAGAGCAATGCCTTAAAGAAAAATTTCCCATGCATGAACGAGTCGACAGAGCTGATCGACAAGCGAATCTCTCAAAGGGGGATGACCCATTCACTTTGATAAGTGAGAGATGGTTTTTCTAGATTGTTTTTCTAGAGGTGTTAGCTTGTCATGGCCTTATTTTTGTAAATCATTTGTTGCATGTTACACTGTAAAAGTGATGATGTGTTTTTCAATCACTTGTTGAAGCAACAATGATATTTTGACCTTGTGTTTTATGAGTCGTGTGATGCATTTATTTCATGTAAAAGTGATTATGTGTTTGCCATCACTTCGAAATGTGACAATGATCTCTTGTCTTGTAATGATAACTGGGATGTGATTTCCACTTAATGTAAACTTGACCACCGAGTACATGTTATAAACTCGTGGCATGTATGGGAAATGTTTTGGGTCATGGTTGGTCAATTTGAGCATGTATTTTCAGAGGATTTTACTATAGGTTTGCAAAAGGGCATAGGTGTTGGTTCATCACTTAAGGCTCCGAAGGACAAAGGTGAAGGAGATGGAAGGGTGACCTTTTTCGGGATGCTTGTGGTACAAACATAGTACACAACAGTTGCAGATTCTTGTTGATGCTTTTGGAGGACCAAAATCTCCTTAGTGGGGAGGATTGATCCAGGTGGCTCCAGAGACACACAATACAAAGTGGGCTTATGGAAGCTAAAAAATAAAAGTGTTTAGATTGCTTTCGAACTAGGACCAAAGTGTAGATCTCGTCGTCCTGATCGCAGCAGTGCGAACATTTCGTCAAACGGAGCTCGTATGTGAAAGTTAGAGCTGGCCAAAGTTTCGAGTTGACTTGGTGACTTAGCAAGCTTAAGGAAGGCACAAATTTGACCTTTTTTGGCCAGCTCTGGCCATATTCTGTGAGAATTTGTGGCCTATTTAAATTGACTCCTATGGTCAAAAGTTCGAAAATTTTAAAATGCACTATTAGTGTTAAAAACAATAATAATAAATAAATAAATTGGGTGGCAGGCCACCAACCCCACCACCCACGGCAACAATATAACATGTTTGTTATGTATAAATAAAACATATCACATATATAAATTAAGGTGTCGGCAGGGGTTGAACCTGCCTGACCCACGCGGGCCGGCACTTGAGCGGGCGGCACCACCAACCAACCTTACATTAAATGCACCAACCCACATGCCTCCATTAATATGATGGAGCCAACGGAAGTGGCGGGGTGGGTCGTCCACTGTGGGCCTAGCCCCCCACACTTAGATTAAAAAATATACCGCAGGTTTAAAAAAAGAATGACATGTTTTTTAAAATTAAACTCAGCCTTGAAAAAGAAGGGGGCGGGGTTTGACCACCCGACCCCCTCCCTCTAAATGTGGATCTTTAACCAACGCGCCAGCGGGATTCTTGGGAAAGTCCGTCAACATTTTAATACTTAAACCTAGCATTTGCACAGTGCGCCCAAGCCAAGTGGAGCAGGAGCGGGCACAAAGATCAAGGAAGTGATTTTGCAGGTGGAGCCATGAGCAGGCCCAGAAACAGGGAGCGGAACCATGATCCTTGAAATTTTCCCAGGGAGGTAATTTTTCTCCATGTCGGAATATAGTCAAGTTTACAGTCATGTTTTACGGTTTTTCGCAGGGAACGCAATGGCGAGGTCGAATTCACCTTTTGAGTTGCATATTTCCAGTCCATCCTTGGAGCAACATCTTTGAGGAATCTAGGGGGAATCTAAAAGATTCATTTTTGCCCCAGATTTTCACTTTGGTAGAATTCGGAAATTTGCCAATCAATTTTGCACTATTCGACGACATGAATCTGATGGCATATTCAGATTTTCCATTTGAGCTTTATTTTTTTTGCCACTTTTTGAAGTGAAGTTGCAGGTGTCAACATTCAGTGAGTGAGCAGTTGTTTCACACCTTTTGATGCCATGAGATTGATGGTGATCTCAAATCCAACAGCAGAGCAGATCATTCTTCAGTCATATTCAACATGAGGTATATGATGAGTTGATTTCATGTACTTCTTTGTCTCTTTGTCTCTTAGATTCATTGTGCTCTACAGATCCCTGTTGATGTTTTGATGTGGGATCTTGTTTTTGTTCTTGATTTGAGATGTACTTTATATCATGGATTTGTATTATGTATGAGATCCCTTTGATGCCATGTTGGCGGGATACTCATTGTCACATGTATGTTGTTTGAGATCCCTTTGTTTGCCATGTTGGCGGGATACTCATAGTCATTATGTGTGAGTTATTGCCATACTGATAGGAGTCCTTTTGTGTATGAGAGTTCTGGTAGCAAAACATCTCGTAGATAGGTCCAACCACTCTCGCGTGAGGGAATTTTCCTTATACGACAAAGAAAACCCTATCCATGTGCATCTTCACTCCTTACAGCACTTAATGCAACGACCTACACCATGTTGACACCGAGGCTAGGAGATGTAGTCCCTCCTAGACGAACTCCGTTATCAATGTCCTATGTTTCTCATGCTTGTTATGTTCCTCTTCTTTACATCATGCAATTATTCATTTATGTTCATTAACGCTTTAATTAAATGAAATTCTAATTCATCAGCCGAAGTAAAAGGTCTTGGTTAAGGGTATCAAGAATTTAACCCAGATCAAAAGGTTACTGTGCTAAGGGGAAAGGGTAATTACACTATATGGGGGGCATGCTAATGTCATGTTGGCTTTCCTTGCTCTAGAAAGTGATGATGTTGACCATATTGTTGACTAGCTATTGTTGGTTCATTTAAAGAAAGTCAGACTCATTAAGAGCCACATATATAATTGACCATTGTTAAAATATGAACATTTTAGTGAGCTACACCAACATATAGGTTACATTGTAGTTGTGAGATAATACATAGGTTACATCGTAGTTGTGAGATTTCTCCACAAATTTGAGTGACACGCGATTTTATGAATCTACTAAAAATACACATCATGTAATGAAGGAGCACGGAAGAAGGCTTGGCAATGATTGTAGTGTAATGACAATCCAATGCTTGTGGAGAAGAGTTGATTGAGAAGTTGTGTAAGTTTTTTTTTGTGTTGATCTTCTAGAGGGAAGAGGATTTGATTTTTGTGGACAATTACAAGAGATAATTAAGGTAAGAGGGGTTGTGTGTAACCATTAATGTCATCTTCACATTTTCTTCATTGTTCATTGATTTTGTTTTCATTATATTTGACACTCATTATTTTAATTAAGAAGTCATTGGGCCTACTATTAAAATTGATCTCAAAACCACTTATTACTACATAGACAAGTGGTAGTGTAATGAATGTTGGATATCACCTTTTTTCACATATAATTTATTTGCCATTTTTCTAAAATGCTAAGTCACAAGTCTAACAATATAATAAAAGTAAATATGACATAAATGAAATCAGATATATATATAATAATTTGAAAATAATTTCAATTATAATTTTCATTAATAAAATGAAATATAAATTTCATAAAAAAATATTTATAAAATATAAAACTAATTTACAAATTAACAATCAAGTTCTTTGTAATCCTAAAATAATATATAATTATTTTTGTAATCTTAAAATAATATATAAATTATTTATAAATAAGGACAAATTTTAATTTTATCATTTTTATATTCTTTAAATTATATAATTGTAAAAACTTAAAAAGAGAAATTGACATAAATGCACACCAATATTTTTTTTATATTCTTTAAATTATATAATTGTACAAACTTGACTAAAGGTTTTTTATGCACACGAATTTTGGAATATAAATTCTAAGAAAATTTTGAGAATTTCTTTTAGTTTTGAAAATAATATTTAATGTAAAGTTAGTGATATGACTTGTGCACCTAACCTAATAAAGGCAACTAGTAAAACTTACAATATCACATAAGTAATCAACACAAGGACTTCACCTTAAAATCTCCTACAATTCATGAACTAAGCCTACTAAACTTCCTCCTATTAGTTTGTAATGTATTTATAACCAATATTAATTATATAAAATAACATTAAAACACGTTAACATCATTAATCTTTAAAACTATAAAATCTTGTTGCAATATAAGAATTTCATAAATAAAAATAAGAATACATTCATTACACCATCATTTTTTATTTTATTTTAAATAATATCCAATTTATCCATTACAATATACATTTCATATTCATAATTCTATCTTATTTTACACCTTTCGTAAAATAACTAAATCTACATCTATAGTTAAACAATTTTTTATTTTATCAAAAAAGCTTTAATCAATCTAATTTTCTTGATATTATACATAGTTCACATTTGATATCTATTATTATATTTATGATTTATTGATTGTTAACAAATTCATTCATACTAGCGTAAATATGTTAACATGTAATAGTTTGAATAATCAAGAGATAGGTCAGAGTGTTTCCATTTCAGTTTAAATTTTTTTAATAAAATATATAATTTATTGTGACAAGTGCTACATGATAATTATTAATTGGTAAAGTTTTGATATGTGCAAATAAAAAACAAGGTGTCGATTTCAATGTCTATGTAAACATAGTTTAAAAAAACTATAATATGTTATAGTTACATTTATCTTTGAATTACATTAATCCTACAAATCAAAGTTGTTTGTCAAAATCAATAATTATATATTTTATTTTTTAAAATTTAAACTAAAATATTCAATACATTTCTTTTGAATATAATTCTTAGTCTACAAAAAATACATATATTCTATTTTTAAAATTTATATTTATATTTGAAAATAATAATAATAATAATAATAATAATATAATGATTTATTATTTAATTTATAAAAAAGTATAGCTTTTATTTTATTAAAATTTAAATTTAGATTTTAACCCCATACATATGATGATGATGGTTAACATTCACTGAGACCAAACTTTGGTTTATCGGACCTAAAAAATGAATTATTTAGTTTGTTTTAAAATTGTACTCCTATGCTCAAAGAGCTTGGAGAGAAGTGCCCCGAGCTCACTGTAATTTTGACATGTTAAAAGGCTAGGAAGGTCGGTATTGCAACAAAGATTATGAAATTGAGATCTAACGTGGGTGTACACAGGACACTCTAAGAGGAAGTGATTTTCATCCTCAATGTTCATATTCTCACAGAGATGGCAGATCCTTTCCACCCATGGTGTTTTAGGAACTACCCAACGACCTGTTTCACGATGGAGCTCATGAGAGTTCATTCTTATCTTGGATATATTAATTTTTTTCTTTGAGCTACTTAAAACAAAGAGATACTTTTGATCTTCTAGAGTAGGCCCTTGATGATCTCCTTATAATATCTTAATTTTCTTTTAGCCTCTAAATCTTCCTCACACCACATTTCTCTTTAAACTTAGAAGTAACAATATTTTTAATGTTAATAATATTTTGCAATGCAACATTTTCGTCGATCTCCCAATGGTTTAACGAGGCCCTGGTATCTTTATACCAACCTCATTTGAGCCTTAGGTGGTTTTGGCTGGAATTTAAAGCAAGCTTAGGAAGTCTATGGTCTCCCATGTTATTGATTTTGTGCTTGTACAACAGGAGCCTTGTCATAACTAGGTTCTCGAAGGGGAAAGACCCACTTCTATAAGGATAATAGGATAGGGTATATTGCTTTTAATTTTGAAGTTGTACGATATAAAATGCTTCTGGATTTTCTTAATCTTTCTCCAGGATTCTCTAGAGATGCTGCAACCCCAAACCTCACATCCATACAAGATAACAGAAGTTACTAAAGTTTCAAAGAAGAGCTTCTTTTTATCCCACATCACAAAGTTTGCTCCTTTACAATTATATATATGTATTTATTAAAATTTGAATTAAAATATTGAAGCATTTTTTAAAAATATAATTATTAGGTTATAAAAGATATTGATATGACAAGAATAAGTACATTGAATGAATAAAAAGTAATGATTGTAAAATCACATTTTATTATGCAATAAGGTGTTTAAGTGTTAATAGCAAAAGACATAAATACTAATAAAAACAATTGTTAAAAAAAAATTAATATAGTTAAACTTTATAAAATTAAAACGAATAGCATAAATTTGACCTAACTAATTGGCAATTAACACAATACCCATTGAGTTATACTGGGCAACATGATAATAAGGTTATAAAAGTAAATACCTTATCAACGCAATACCCATTGAGTTATACCGGGCATCAGGATAATAAGGTTATACAAGTAAATACCTTATCAGTGAGATATTTTCAAGAATGTATTTTTAGATGTCTCGACTCTTACTTATGATATTTTCAAGAATGTATTTTTAGATGTCTCGACTCTTATTAAGTCATAAGTTTCAAACTAAACACTAACTTTGAGAGACCAACAAGTTAGGTGGAACGATGAATGTCTCGAACCAGAAATAATTTGTTGTCTAATATTATGGCTTCACCTAGGTTTAAATCTCAGTTAACCCACCTCACATGCTTATGGGGGATTGTGTTGGGCTTAAGAGTATAAGAGTATTCCCTCCAACTCATCCTCAAGCCTCGAACGATGAATGTCCCGAATCAAAAATAGTTTATTGTGTAATACTATGGCTTTACCTAGGTTTAAATCTCAGTTAACCCACCTCACATGCTTATGGACGATTGTGTTGGGCTTAAGAGTATAAGAGTAGACCCTCCAACTCATCCTCAAACCTCCTCAATTATAAACGACATGTCTATCCATTCTTCTAACCAAAAAAACACTTACATTAACTTATAATAATAATTAACTATCACCGAATAATTTTGCCTCTTACCTACTATTCTATGAATCTAAACTTAAAAAGTACTTACTAATTAACACTTCTAACCATTTTAAAATCATACATTCAAATATAATTTGAAATCCAATATACACTTCTAGCCCCTTCCTTTGGACCTATAGGTAGAGGAAAGACCATGGGTATAAGGGGAAAGACCACCCATTGATAGGTGAAAGGTTACTAGGTTAACGGGAAAGGCCACCTACATTAGATGGGGTGCATGTTAATGTCGTGTTGGGTTTCCCAAAGTGCTTTTGAAACGTGCATTAAAGCCCCTCAGCAATCTTAAGCCTTAAGAAACCTCTGCAAATATGAGAATTCGGTCACATGAGACAACCAATAGCCTTTCGTTTCACCAACACCTCAACCCTTTTCTACGCCAACTCCTCCCATATCTACCACGTTGCTAGAACACTAGAGTTTAAAAAAACATTAACGAATAAAAATATACTTTAAAAAAATAAAAATAAGAATAAAGCCATATAATCAGCAAGTAAGGGGTCATGTGGCGTGAGAGTCACATCCTAAAAACCGCACGGTAGAACGGTTGCGTGGGCCCACAGTCCAGCTTGGACAAGTGTGCCGATGACGTGGTCGTTGACATTGACAGTATAACAGAGGTCATTTCAACGTCCCGATCCAGAACTCAGGTTAAGGCAGCACGCGCCGGGGAAAGATTTGAATTAAAAGCGAAGGTCTAGGCCGACATGCGGTCTCCCCTTGCTCTCCAATGGTGATTTCATATTTACATGGAAGCAATGCTGGTGGATCGATCACAGAGCCTTTTGGGGGTTCGAACCGCAGACCTCTGAAGGGACCCATCTCTGTTCTTCGGTTTTCTTTTAATCATGTTGTATCCCAACGACGAAGTGGTAGTGATTCGGCTGGGGCAGGAAAAGGAGGATCCCTGCAAGATTACAGTGAGCTGCCCTGATAAACTTGGCCTCGCCTGCGATCTCTCTCGGGTTATCTTCGAGTTCGGTCTCTCTGTTGTCAGAGCAGGTAAATATCTTGTTAAATGCTTACTTTTAAGTTGCTTATGCCGACGAAGCTCTCAAATTTAATCAGGGGTAAGGTGTTGAACAGAGGTCTTCAATGGTGTGATTGATAAATTGTGATTGTTTGTCCAAAAACAATTACCTGATCAATTATGGGATTTTACAGAAATTTTGGGAAGTTTGAGTAGATTGTAATGCAGAGATTTTACAGAATTTCGGCAAATTTGAATAGATTGTAATTGCGTATGGTATTAATTAGTTGATTGTTCGTTCCAGTGAATGTGATCGCTTAGTGTTTAAAGGTATGTTTGGGAAGTTTTACCAGGATTGCAATACATAAATAGTTTCTGGGTTTTATTTAGAAAATGTGTCGTGTGTTTAATTTCTTGGATGGATAAAATGCTTTATACTGAGGCAATGATGTTTTGGTTAGCTTAGCTAGGCTGATAGAGTGCCCCTCCTGTGTGACATGACATTCAATTCCAATCTCTCCGTTCCCTGCCCCACCTGTGTAGCATGCAGTTCAATTCCAATACCTTTTATGGATGAGTTTCATTTCCAGTTTTTGTGGTTTGCTCCACTGGTATGGCATGAGTTTCAGTTCCATTTATCCATGGTTCGCTGCACCTGTATGGCATGTGTTTCAATTTGAGTTTCTTTTTGGTCTGCCTCAGATGTATGGCACAAGTTTCAATTCAAATCTCTTTCTGGTTTGCTGCAGCTGGTCTGCTCCACATCTACGGCATGATTTTGAATTCCAATCACTCTATGGCTTGGTCCATCTGCATGGCACAAGTTTCATTTCAAGTCTCTTTGTAGTCTGCCCCTCCTGTATGGGATAAGTTTCAATTCCAATTTATCTTTTGTTTGCCCCATTTTTATAGCATAGTTTTCAATTTGAGTCTCTCTGTGGTCAGCTTCACCTGTATGGCATAAGTTTCGATTCCAATCTCACTCTTAGTTTTAGTTTGGGTCTCTTTATGATCTGCCCCACCCGTATGATATGAGTTTCGATTCCAATCTCGCTATGGTTTGTCCTACTAGTATGGCACGAGTTTTCAAAAGGATGAAGCTGGCTGAAAGTCTTTGGTGACTTTTGTCAATTAAATACCCTCAAACTTGCTGTATGTGCTGCATTCCTTGCTCTCTCAATTAGCTTTCTTTCCTTTCTCAACATTCTACTTCCCAGATCCCTACATTTCCCCTGCTGATTAGCTGCTAGTGTTGCCTTACAAAAAAATTGAAAAATCATCTATCGAAACCAAACCTACAAAAAGCAAAGTAAGAGAAATTAGCCTCCTGATTATCCCATAATTTGAGGCGGCTGCTTTTGCTCTTGCTTTTTTCCAATTCCCCTTCTTGCTTCTCTTAGGATTGATATCTTGAGCTGCCCCATCCGCAATTAAGGTTTTAAATTTGCTTTCAATTGTCCCTGTTCTCTCTGTTTTTTTTACCATTGAGCAACTCTGAGATAAAGAAGCTTTCACGTATACCTGGTGATAAGCTGGAACCTTATTTACTTCAACTAGTTTGTTGCTTGAAACTTTCTATTTTCCTTTGGGGTCATTGCCTATCTGGGGATCTTTATATTTGATAAGATAGATCCAGGGTTAAGTATTATGCATAAAAAATGAGGCAGTTTGGCAAAATGATGCAAAACTTAGCAATAACTTGTTAAAAAAAATAAAGGGACCATAAACTGGCATGGATATTAAATATTTAGACTTGTTTCTTCTGTTGAATGTAGGCCCAATATCCATCATACTGCTATTCTTGTTCTTGCAATCAAAGATTTCCTACCTCCTTCTTCTCAGTCGTTGGCAGGTCTTTCCTTAAGGAATTTCTGGGAAACATTCCTTCCCATTGCCACAACAGCTAAAATTATTTTTCCAGCTGCTCGGTCCACAGGTCTAGAGCTAAAAATGACTTGGCCGGTCAGTGATGGAATCGACCAGTTAGGGCTGGTTTGGTACCCAAACTGGTAGCTTGGCCTGGTTCAGTCCAAACCAGGCTGAGTTTCAAACTATTTCATATTTCCTCTAGCATGTTTGTATTCAGTGATGGGATGATCGTTTGTGCTAGGAATTGCGTCACGTGGGAAATAATATTATCATTTTTTGCAGAAATTTTGGGAATTTTCAACAGCGGACTTTATAAAAGCTTTAGAACTAGGAAATTACTCACTGATTTCGGGTTGTTGGAAATTGCCTTGCAGTTTTTAGGAAGGTTTTAGCAATGATTTGTGATAGAGTTAATTGCTAATAAGTTAATTTCTGGTTTATGGAGCAGGCTTTTTTACAAAAGGTCATTTATTGCGTTTTGAAGATATCTTGAGGGAAGTTTTAACGGTAGATTGTAAGGGTGATAAAATATTATAAAGTTAACTAATTTTTCTCTTCTGTATCAGACTTATCCACAGATGGGAAATGGTGCTACGTAATATTCTGGGTGATGCCCATTGCTGGTTCGGCTCAGCCAATAAGATGGGCCTTGCTGAAGAAGCGCCTTGTATCAACCTGTCCTCCGAGCTCTGCTACATTTTACTATGTGGCAAACCAAGAGCCAAAGCCAAAGCAGGTTTACCTCTTACAGACTTGTTTCGAGGACCAGTTTGGCTTGTTGAATAGTAAGTGCCTGTTATTTATTTTCTCTTTCTCTATCCTGTCATCTAGTGAATCAACATTTTTTGATGTTATGTTACAAAGTTTGAAAACACTGACTGGTTTGGGCCTCGGCAATGTAGATGTCTCTCAGTTACTTTGGGAGATGGATCTCACTATTATCAAGGGCAAGTTTTGGACAATGCCTGACAGGAATTTGATGTACCTATTTTATATAACAGATAACAGGTTCGAGTTTGAGCCTTATCTTTTATTTTTGTTTCAAAACTGGAATGTTATAATTTGTATCAAATGTCTCGCAGCTATATTCTCTTTTTCAATGTTCAGTGACTGTTGGATTTGGCATGTTTTCTAATCGGTGATATCATGTATTGCAATGTGGTTTGGATCTGGGTTAAATCAAATGGATGTGAATGCGGCTGAAAATGACATTATGGTGTTTGTCTCTGGATTAATTATAAATCTTTTAGAGTGCAAACCTCTTTTAAATGCAAAAAAATGTTTCTAGAGATTTGATCCCTTGTAATCCATGGTTAAGAAGATTCATGGCACAATTAGAAGATCCACTTGATTGTGAGTTCGTGTGTAGTAAAGGAAATTCAATAAAGAAAGACATTGGATTATAGATGCGTGTTATTATATTCAAAATACTTATCATTCACTCAGAATCTTCAAAATAATTTTTTTTGAATACACTTATGATCTAAGCGTACACTAAAATTAAGGAGCAAACTAGCCTTTAGCAGTAAAGTGCCCATTCCAAGTTTTTAGTTTTGAGTATTTATGGTTTGGTGAAAGTTTTCCTCACAACTAGATCCAGGGAAAAAGGATTGTGTAATCCTGAAGATGGTACTGGATTGTGCTGATGTATATTCTTGGTAATATATGTTCTAACAGTAGCAGTCATTGCTCTTCTTTATCTCATACATCTTTGTTAAGAATTAACATGAGGGAAACAAAAAAGTGAACTGATGGAAAAAGCCTCGAGCCCTTAAGTTCACCTGGTGTTTTTTGTAGCCCAGAAACTGCATACAAAGGCCAGATCGAGCCCAAGGGGAGCCAACCTCCTACTCAGATCTCCAACACAGGCTGCACACACAAGAGACCGCAACTACCAAAAAACAATTGTCACCGTCATTGTGGGCCGAGTGCTGTAGGAAGATCTTTAAGACACATGAGATCTAAATCACTTTAATCAATGGACCCCCAAATTTCTATGAACAAAAATTTAAGTCTCCAACTATGCTTTGAACAGTCTTATATGTGATGTTTATTTCCCTGAATAATTTCTTATTTAGTTCATCTCTTCTTACTTTCGAGAAAGTGAATTTGCCTTTCTTGACCAACTGGTTCTCTATTTCTTAAGGGCGATCCCATAAGTTAATTTTTCTCTTTTCAGGCATTTTATTTTTCCATTTATTTGCTGGGGTGGTATGAGATGGTAGAAATCTTAAGGTGGATAATGAAATCAGGTGAGAATTCTTTTAGGGGTCTCAATCATTCCATTTGATAATTGCAGGGAATTGTTGCACACAGAAAGAAGACAGGATGAAGTTTGCTATCGTTTGAAAACAAATCTGGGTCAATCTAGTACTTATTGTCAGCTTTGGCTAACTAATCCCGAATTTGGAGGGTTGAACTGTACAGCCACAACTCTTTCCCCTTCTGTCATAGAGAATATGTTTAATTACAGCGGGCTAGAACCTGATATGGATTTTAAAAGTGTAAGATCTGGTGGCAAACTCGATAGCTTCTCTATGGTTACTGACAACAACTTGTCTCCTTCGCATACTTTGCTTCAAATATTATGTAAAGATCGAAAGGGCCTTTTCTATGATATCATGAGAACTTTGAAGCACTACAACATTCAGGTTGATGTTTTTTCTTGCTTTGACTGATTTCTGTTTCAGTGTTATATTCTTCCTGCAAACTCGTCTTTTTGGCTGATTTGTTGTGGTTTTCTATCCTACAGGTATCATATGGGAGACTCTCAAGAAATGTAGATGGAAATTGTGAGGTGGATTTGTTTTTCTCGCAAGCAGATGGAAGGAAGATTTTGGATCCCAAAAAACAAGATTCTCTTTGTTCTTGTCTCAAAATGGAAATAACACATCCCTTGCGGGTGATGTTTGTAGACCGCGGTCCAGATACAGAACTTTTGGTTGCTACCCCTATAGAACGGTGTGGAAGGGGTAGACCACGAGTGTTGTATGATGTAACACGAGTTTTGGAAATTCTTAATATTGGGATATTCATGGTATGCTAATTTTCTCCAGTATTTCTATTTAGTTAGTATTGATGATACTTATTTCATACATTAATGTTTATAAACTTATGTTATCAGCCCATTTTTGATCTTATGATTTTTGCAGGCTGATTTTGGTAGGAATGTCATAGGTGACTACCAGTGGGAAGTCTTCAGGTTTCTTCTAATCGATGGACATGACCTCTCTTTAAAGAGCATTCATAGTAGAAATCAAATAGCAGAGTGTGTGAGGGACATGCTTATGAGATAAGGTCCAAGTAGGTCCTTGATCTTCCGATTCCAATAGGTGCTACTTGCTCTTCATTTCTGTAAGCCACCCAGGTGAGTTATTAAAGATGTCATATTCTCCCATATGATGAGCATGGAAGGCAGTTGAAAAGCCTTTGTATGAGGTAGTGGAATGATGTCTGTGGCATTGGGATTTTAACAGCTGACATGATCCAAGTTACCAAAAATAGCCCAAAAATACTAAACATGTGAATGATTCTCACGAATTGCACAGCAATTCCTCCACAAACCCCCAAAATGTAATAATATCAAATGGCATGCATTACTCATGTGGGCCCATCTTATACAAAAGATACAGTTCACTTATATAGTGATCACTAATGTTGGCTTGAAGGTCGCAACAGTTGGCATGTAACAGATTGTGACTATGTACAGGACAGATTTAAAAAGCAGTCCATGCTGAAAATCCCACCTCACTTAGGTTCCAGATTTAGGACTGCAGTTAATGAACTTTATAATTGGAATTGTGCGGTCCTTTATAATATGTAATTTGTTCCTAAGCTGATAGAAACAGGTTTTGTTTTATGAAATTTATAATGTTTTATTCATCGTTGTATCTAAAGACAAGAATGTAGCTCACACAGAAAATTGATCTTATTGTACCATTCTGTATAGAATTCATTTATTGATGTATCTCATGTTATTACAGTATTGTGACATTTTTTTATGTATTTGATTGTTTGTATATACTTAAGTGCAGATCTTGGCACTGATTTGCCCATGTTGTTGGCTCTTTTTTATTTCATGCTTTTTATGGTAGATTATTGGTGAGCATAATTATTCCAGGTATGCTTTGGCTGTACAATCTAAGCCTCATTGCCATCATTTTTTGAGCTCTTGGTCTCTATGATGCTTTTGAAGATTTTGAATTAATTAAAATTATTAAAAATTTAATCAACAGGCCCCATAAACTCAATTTCCAAAATTACCTGGGTTGTGACACTCATCGTCCAGAGTTAATTGTGCATAGAGATGTCAAAGAATAAAACTAGTTTTTTAAAGTGGTTAAATACTATTAAAGATAACTGTGGGTTTGGGCTTGCCAGTGGAGTCGTGGTTAAACGAAGAACACAGTGGCATGTCTGGTCATCCACCAAGGTTCAATCTTCGTGACATTAATATGACGCTGGGGCCAGGTCCAATCTGCTTGTGCTACCTTGGGGACGTATAGATCCTAAATTGTACAGGGCAGTGTTCCACTACATAAGGAATTGTGTAGTTACTCCAGAACAAAACAAAATTTTATGGTACATAGTGTTCCACTGTACAAGGAATTGTGTAGATGCTCCAGAACAAAACAACGAAGATGTGATCTTGGGACAGCAACCTTGTCAAGATGATAACAATTTTCCAAGTTCATTGCTTGCTCAAATTCATACGCATAAATATGTGTTTGCAAAGAAATTTTTGCCTTCCTATGCCTTTCGCCAGCCCTGTATAAAAAGGAATCTGGATACATTAGAACTCGATGCATTAATGACCCAGCGTTGGTGTAGCGGGCTTTTTTTTTTCTCTCCATTTAAAAAAAAAAAAACAAAAAAACATGTGAAAATATCTCATTTTTTCGATCTATTCCGATTTTCGCACGAAAATTCTTATAAAATAATTTATAAAATAAAATTCTTTTTATTTTTTTATAAAATAATTTATTGTACCAAAAAAGTGCGAAGTCACCCGCTTGATAGAGATGTAGATGAATGTTGAGTGATGCAGAGTCTTGATACTGTATGACCGAGGATAATCAGAAAGTGATGATAGATCAGAGCAAAAGTATGGATCTGTTCTAATTTAAAACTTGAATGCAACAAAATTGCATGGAAACTTAAAGATATTGAAAGTCTTATTAATCAACCATCTCAAAAGGAGAGCAGTTTTAAAGACTTGAGTGCAATAAGTACATCTATACATACATGATGAACACAAAACTTGGTCTGAAGATGAATACAACATCTCTCTAGGATTTAACGACAACAACCACTTAGGAAGGTGGACCAAAAGTATAAATTACGTAGTTGGTATCAAGTCTAAATATCCCCAATACCAACCAACTCGTAAATAGTGTAAGACAATGAGTTGAAAGCGTGTCATATAACAAAAAACAATAGTTATATTCCAACAGAATAATGGTCATATGAACCTTATTTTGCTTCTCTTTATAAAGGGGAAGGTTTGGTGGGTGCACGGTTATTAAAGGAGTGCTTACTTTATATTTTCTTCAAGTTTACTTGCTTTGTCTTTCTCATTGTCATTCTTTTAGGCTTGTCTTCAGTCACCATCCTACAAGTTGCAACTTGTCTTCATCGAGATCTATACTGGAAATTGTCATATGAAGGTAGAGTAGTTGTCACACCAACGACTCTGGTTTCAACCTGTTCTAGAACTTTGTGTAGCAATGCTTGCTACAACATAACCATCTACATCAGCATGATGGTGTGTCTTCAATGCAAAAACATCTGACCCCAATTTAATAAGCCTACTATGATATGCAACACTTTCAGACTTCACCCAAGCCAATGCACACCAAATAGAGCAATTTGAAATCTTGTAATAAGTGGGTATGATTTAAAGCCATAATACCTGGAGTGATGAAGCAGAAGATAGGGTAGTTGGAGGGATCGATTTTGGAAAATCCTAAGCTCTCGAACAACTTGTTGAAAGTTCTATTCCAAATGTGGCAAAGTGGAGAAACCTAGAGGAGGGCTAGACAGGGTTGTTATTCCCATCCCCTCCTTCAAACATGTAAGAGGAAAAGCACATTGACTAGTAATCCAATCTACTATTAATGTTGAGGCCCAAAACTCTTCCCAACCCATCACATGTAACCCCATGCCATGAGCAAGGGTAGTTGTAGCCATTTTCTAAAACATAACTTGAAATAGAAATCTATTTCTCATAGTGTATCCAAGATTGGCTATGCCCTTAGTTTTTCCTCAATGTCTAGATTCATCGTTTATGCACCCTACTATAGTTGAGATTCAAATAATATAACTTGTCATATGATACTTGACTCTAAAATATATAGACCTTGAAATTAATGAGGTTCATTCACCAATACTACTAGTCAAGTGTGTGGTTAAACTCGCAACATGGATCATCACTTAATAGAACTCATAATTCTATTAACGTTGAAAATCATTAGGTTCACTTACAAATATTGCTAGTCAGTGTGATGTTTAAACTCGCAACATAAATAATCAATTAACAGACTTGTATAATAAGCATTATCTTGAATCAAAGGTCAATTAAAATAATGTGTGAAATGCAAATAAAAAGATATAATATGGCAAGTTTCAACAACAATTTGAACTTTCGTATGCTTAAGCTCTTCAAAGATTCACCTTTTTAGACTCCAATGGCATTGAGCAAACAGAGCTTCGAGCTCAAAGAATGTATTGATAGAATATCTGAAGCTACTAGAAATGAAGACTCTATAGAAGCGGTGGTTTTTTCTCTTGAGATCTTGCACAATCTATGTCATAAATAGTTTCAGAGCCTCCTCCACCATGTGATCGAGAGGTAGATGTAGAACCTTGAAATATGGTATTTTTTATTTATTTATTTTCATAATTAATTAAATTTCATTAAAAGCTAAATTTATTAATAATTATTAATATTTTTCAAACAATATTTTATTTTTCTTAATATATTGAACCGAATTGGGAAATATAAAGGAACTATTATATATACATAAGTAAACTTTGTATGCACATAAGTCAATTATTATGTTCTCATTGAACATGGAACACATGACATCACCATGTAGAATTTTGAACATATAAAAAAGTAATCAACGTAATGGACATATAAAAAAGTAATAAAAATTCATCATTGTGTGCAACTTTGAACGCAAGAAAAGAGGATCAAATATTTTCATCGTGTTTTTCTTATAGTGAACCATTTTGACAATTTGATATTTTTCTCTCCTATTTTATGTATGTGTAAGGAAAAATAATTTGATCTTAGAGACCCTTTTGTTGTAAGAGACAAATATTTCAATAAAATATTTTAAGAAGAGATCAGGCGACGCTCACATTAGGAAGAGAGGATGGAGGTTTGCCCTCTTCTGGTCCACTTCAAAGTGGGTCGGGGAATAGGGAGTGGGAGAGAAGAGGATTATGGGGGTGAAATAGGCGTGCAATCTTCTCAGCGAATGAAATGGGGAGGCAAACTTGATTGGGAGGCTCTATTCTTTGCTGAGAACAACGATGAGGATGCCTGCCTCCATTTCAAAAATGGAGGCAGATCTGGTTAAGTCTCTGTGTAGAGAGTATGGCAGGGGAGTCGAGGTGCACCCAGTCTGGGTGTCAAGGATCCTCTTAGGCCGTTTGATCTAGGAGAGGAGGTGCATTGGAGAAGCGATTGGTGAAAACATCAGTAGCATTAGGGAAGTAATGGACATAAGCCTCGGCAAGTTGCAGGATACTAGGCACATAGTCGGATACCTGGACATTTTGTGGTTCGACAATGTGAGCTTGATGGAAAATGACAGAGTTGGGGAAGAAGTAGCAGACGATACTAAGCAAGAGTTGAACAAGCCAGGGGAGGAGGACCAGGACCAAGACTGATAAGGTGCCTCAGCCTCCTTTTCTTGTTATGATCAGTCATCTGTGTGATTTCAGCGTTGTAATGTCTATAGTTTGAAGTCTTAGTAGGTTTAGTTGGTTACAAGCAGGGGTTTTGGCCCTACTAGCTTTGTTAGGGGTTATCAGACTAGACTTTCCTCCGGTTTCTCGATATGGGTGGAGAATTTTTTGCAATTTTGGACACTTGGTTTGGTTTCTGGAGTGTTGATAGATCACTGTATGTAAACATCTAAACAATTAATAGAAGGAGGTCCATATTTTCTGATAAAAAAAAGAGATCTATTTTAAGTTATGCCATACAGTTGTTTATTACAGATTTTGCAAATTTCTTTCAAAGGCTTTTTTATTCAAAAAATTATAATATATATTCATTTTTTAACTTTGAAATTATCAAATATTGAAAAGAATAATATAACAACTAAAATGTAAATCTATCTATACTTAAAATATTTTAAATTAAAATGAAAGATAATTTTGTAATGATGTGCTTCCTATTCTTTTTAAAAAATAGACAAATAGACCCCACAAAAAAGACCAATTTAAGATATATATACGATAACTATGTATTTTTTAATTTATAATATATATTTTTATTTTTTTAAAACACTTTTTAATTTTAAAAGTGAAATATATATTCATATTTTTATAATTTACTCTGGTAAATATACTACACATATAATTTTATTCTTCTCAATAAACAAATATTCCTCATTTTAAATATTTCAAAAACATAAATTTTATTTTATAATAAGTAAAATATTATTTTAATTATTATTTTTAAAATAATTATTACTAATTCATATAAATATTTGAGGTTAAAAAAATATTATTAATATATATATGTATTATAACAAAATATTAAACCACTATATTAATTATTAATTATAACTTCAAAATGTTATATATAAAAATTGAATTCAAATAGAAATATTAGAACATTTCTATCTCTCAAATACATCACTACATCCAATTAAGTTAATATTTTAATTTTTCCTCCCTTTTTATTTTATATAATATATACATAGATATATATGATTGTACAATTTATATAAACCTGTAATTTTTGTAAGTGAATCTAAGTGAATTTCAACGCTCATTCGTTATAATTCTATCAACGTTGAATTTCAACACCTTATTTTGTGTACAACCTAATAAGAATCGGACCTTTTCTTTGTCGTGAATAACCAGAGAATCGCATTGGATCATTTCTTGGAGTCGGAAAACAACTCGCTGATCAGGGACAACGATAGTGACCAACAAATTATATTCTTTTAAGCCGACGAATCTATTACAGTGTTATGAGGAAGAACCGTATAATAATAAAAATCTTATCAGTTTTATTATTATTATTATTATATAATTTGTTTAATCAATGTGTCGGTTCCACACTTATTGAGCAAAGTCAGTTGAGGTTGGGTTGATTTATTATCAAATACATGTATTGATTATTTGGGTTGGACTCGCCAATCATGGATCAAATTTGAAGGGTTGGTCTTACTTTTAATTAGAAGGACATATATTCATGAAACCTTTCCATAATGAAAAACTTAAAACAAAAATACATTTCAATGGACAATAGTATATTATCTCTACATTTCATTTTAATTAAATTATTTATATTAAATCAATAAAATTTCTAAAAGTAGATGAAATGTAAAAATATCATATTATGGTAACATCAAATAGATAATATAATTAAATGTACCTTTTATTATGATTTCTACCTTCTATTCTGTTATGTCAAAACATTAGTAGAAAATCAAACAGGGAAGAAAATAAAAATATTGAGGACCGCCAATGGAACTGAATATGAATCATATGAATTCAATGAATTTTGCAGAGAGGTTGGCATTAAGAGTGAGATAATTGCTCCATACACTCCTGAGCAAAATGGCGTTGTTGAAAGGAAGAACTGAACAGTAATGGAAGCCACCCATGCCATGCGCCATGATCAAGGCCTACTGATGTTCTTATGGGGAGAAGCTGCCAACATTGTTGCATAGCTTCAAAATAGGAGCTCGCATCAAGCATTGGATTTTAAGACACCCAAAGAAGTTTCCACTGGTAAGGAACTTGATGTTTCTCATTTTAAAATATTTAGTTGTCTTGTGTATTTTCATGTTCCTAAAGAGAAAAGAAACAAGTTTGACACATCTAGAAATAAAGGTATATTTGTGGGCTACAATGAAAATTCAAAGGTATATAGAATCTATGTGCTTGGTCAAAGAGATGTGGAAGTAAGCCATCTTCGATGAAGATATTTCCCTTTGGAAAGCCAGAGATCTCCTCGTCCTAAGGAAGGATAATGATGATGCTGCGAAAAAAAGGATGAACCTCCGACAGATGAGCCTATGCCTGATGTTGATTATCTGATGGATCCTATTGATCCACCTCCTAGTGATCTCTCTGCCACAAGGAAACAACCCCTATGACTCAAAGATACTCTTGAAGATGCTGAAAGACATACTACTCCAAGAGGGACATTTCGTGAAAGTAAGAAGTCGAACAAGTACCAAGGATATTTGGTTGCTATGCGTACTATTGTTCAAGCTGAACCATGCATGTTCGAATAAGCTGTAAAGCACCAAGTATGGAAGGATGCGATGAATGAGGAGTACAAATCAATCATGAAGAATGATGTCTGGGAAGTGGTTCTTTAGACCCAAGGAAAATTTTGTGGTCACTTCTAAATGGCTTTACAAAAGCAAATATGGAGCTGATGGAAGTGCTGAAAAATATAAGGTTAGGTTCATTGCTCGAGGTTTCTATCAAAAAGGAGTGGACTATGACAAGATAAATGGAATGGTTTCTCGATCTATCGATATCCAATATATATTTCTCTTGTTTCCTCTCAAGGATGGAGCCTATATCAAATGGACATTAAGATTTCCTTCTTGCATGTCTCACTTGAGGAGGAAGTCTACTTGGAACAACCTCAAGGGTTCGAAGTTCAAGATCGAAGGACACACGTATGCAGGTTGAAGAAATACCTCTATGGGTTGAAACAAGCCCATGGGGCTTGGTATGAAAGGATTGATAACTATCTTATTAAGTTCAGATTTGCAAGGAGTGATGTTGATCCTAACCTATACTTCAAGGTTGAAAAGGATGTGCCTCTCATTTTGGTCTTTTATGTAGATGATCTCTTTTTGACAGGTGCAGACCCTCTCATTTATCAATGCAAGAGGGAGTTGGCTTCTCAGTTGGAGATGGAGGACCTAGGTCCGATGCACTAATTCCTAGGCTTGGAGGTTTGGCAAAAGCCAGGTGAGATTTTCATTTCTCAAGGAAAATACATTGTGAAGTTGCTCAAGAGATGTGGGATGGTGGATTGCAAGTTTGTGTCTACTCTGATGGAACTCAACTTCAAGAAGCTATGTGGAAGTGTTGTTGAGCCTGAATTGACAAACCTTTCTGAATATAGACAACTTGTGGGGGTCTTGATGTTCTTGGTAAGCTCTCGTCCGGACATATGCTTTGCTGGGAATACGTTGAGTCAATTTATGGTCGATCCTCATAACATACATTGGATTGTTGCTAAGAATCTCTGGAGATAGCTATGTGGAACAATAAAGTATGGACTAAGATACACTGCAGGGAATTTGAGGCTTCATGGATATACTGATGCTGACTAGGCTGGAACTGTGGTGGATCATAAAATCATGTCTCAATGTTTTTTCTCATGGGGGTCTGCTTCACTTTCTTGGATGAGTAGGAATCAGAAAACAATTGCTTTAAGCACCGTCTAGGTTGAATACATTACAACTAGTATGGCCTGTTGTGATGCTGTTTGGTTGAGGAAGCTCTTTAGTGAACTATTTGAGCATGTGTTGGATACCACCGTGATCTTTTACGATAACCAGAGTGGGATTCGCCTTTCAGAGAATCTCGTGTTCCATGCCTGCTCCAAGTACATTGATATCAGGTACCACTTTATATGGGATATGTTACAACGTGGAGCAATAAGTCTCCAACACATCAGGACTGATGAGAAGGTGGCAGACATCCTCACAAAGCCCTTAGGGAAGGTCAAATTATTAGCCTTCCAAGAGATTTGGAGTCATGGAAAAACTCTCCTATGAGGGTTCCGTTTGAGTTGGACATTGAGATCTGGGAGCTCCTAGGGGCTTGGGGTATTTATTGGAGCTATGAGCGACCATAGGGTGAGTGGCTCACTTTCCCCTATTGGTGTGATGTGTACAGGGTGAGTGGTTCACCTTCCCCTGTGATACCCCATGATGGTTGACATGTGTGTAGGGTGAGTGGTTTACCTTCCCCTAGGATTGATGACACATGTGTGTAGGGTGAGTGGTTCACATTACCCTATGATTGACATATGCATATGATGAGTGGTTCACATTTCCCTATGGAATATGAGTAGGATGAGTGGATCACCTTCTCCTATTGATTCCCTAGCATACATCCTACCTATGTAGTTTGAGACTCCTGGGAAGTACCTCTCATCTGATCAATGAGTTGGGAAATGTAGATAGGGACCATAACACTACTGATGGACGCATTGTGTACTGGCGTACTCCCTATGTCTAGGATGCATGGTGTTCAACAACCTGATATGTGATCAAGTTTGATTGAGATTCTACCTCTGAACTGAATTTTTTTAGTGGAGAGTGCTAAGGTCTTGTGACTCCCTCTCGATCGATTATTCTTTATTATCTACATCATTGTTAAACAAAGTTGAGATGAGATATAGAGGTGCATGACGGCATGATGACATGATGATTGATGATAATAGATGGATTGGCAGGTGGAATTATCCCTAGCTGAGAGGGAGTGTTAAAATTGGAAACTAGGGCCAAATTCCACTTTAGACAACTCATTTGATGGAGATGATGTTTGCATTGAATTCATATTTTTGAGAAGATCAAAATTAATCTAAAGATCATCAAATTTGGACAAGTATAAATCTGTATTTGAATTTATGCCCACATGTGTAAATTGTCAAGGTCGACCACATCATCATGTAGGCTCATGAAGCCCAAGATACATGTCACTTCACCCTCAGTGCCTTGTATAAACATAAGTGACCTCTCACCTCATTTGGCATCATCATTACGCACATATTCTTCTCTATCCTTCTCTCATTGGTTCGTGCAGCTATTGGGAATATTCTTTCTCTCACACGTTTGGCAAGGAGGACGAATTTCAGACAAAATTACTGGGCCAAAAATTTTAGTGTTTCCTATAGTTTGACCAATGTTGACTTTGAATTTCTAAGAAGAATTTGAGTTTGATATTTTGGGAATTTTTTTGTTTGGGCAGGCCACACTCTTTGGCAGAGAAATCGAGGTGTTCTGAGCACTTTGATTGTAGAGATAAATTGCAGCTTGACCGCAAACTTTAGGACAAATATTGACCAAGTTTGACTGTTGAATTTGTGATTGTTTTAGGTTGAATTTGACCTCTAGCTCAAGCCAAGTTTTATTGGGTATGACCGAGCTAATTTAAGTACATTTTGATGCTACTTTAACCAGTGTTGACTTTTTGGTTAGGGCTAAATTTGACTACAATTGATTGTAGATTCGATAGGGTTGTTTTGAATTTGATTTGGAAAGTCAACTCTAACTTTTTGTACTCTGTCTTTCTGCTAAACATTTGATATAATAATAAGAAGAATTGATCAAATATTTTTCCCCATCTTGGGGTTTTTCCCTAACATCCGCCAATTTTGGTGTCCTCTTGTCTTGGATTGTCTTTTAATTTTTTGTCATTCATGTTCTAGCTACAGTTATTGTCAATGTGACACTAAAAGAAAAAAATGACATCGGTGAGGGTCGAAAAATGTCACCATAAGCTCATTGGTGATGGTCAAAAGAGCCTCTATCACCAAAAATTAAACGTCACCAAAGGTGGCGTTACCAAAAGTATAGGTGTTGTGGTGACACTCAAGGTCTGTCACTAATAATGGTTTATAATGACAGATAGTGACCATCACCATTTCATATAAGAAATGGAGATGAAACTTAATTTTCGTCACCAAAAGATTGAACGTTACCAAATGTGGCGCCACCAAAAGTATAAGTGTTGTAGTGACATTCGAGGTTTGTCACGAATAATTATTATAATTATGGATAGGGATCGTCACCATTTCATATGAACACCATCGATTTATTGTGGTGGACCTTTCATGGTCGTCACTATTGATGCATATATATATATATATATATATATATATATATATATATATATGGTGGCGTTCATTGACCATCACCATTTCATATTTTGGTGAGAGTCGAAAAATGTCACCATCAGCTCATTGGTGATGGTCAAAAGAGTCTTTTTCACTAAAAACTAATTGTATCCATTCCATATAAATATCAGGGCACGATGGAATCGAACCACCAAAATCCTACTTGTAAAGAAGGTGCTCTTCCATTGAGCTAGCACCCTTTAAAGAATTAGACTTAAAAAAAAAGATCTTGAAACTTTATAAATTGTAAATTCTACAACTTCCAATAATTTATAAAACTTTGTAAAGTCTTGGAAAATATTTCACTAAACAAGAAAACAACATCGAATTTTATACCTAATGGTTATGGAAGTTATGAAAAGTGGGTGGAGGGAAAAATAGTCATGTATTATATGTACTCAATATGTTCATTTAAATAATCAATTAGAAGTGAAACTTTGAATACACTGATAGCATATACATGACGTCTAATTATCAAATCTAAAATATGCAATTACACCAAAGATTGATTTCTCACCTTGTGAATCATGTAAATATGTTGTGACGACATAAAAATCTGCCTCTAAAAGATTGATTTGCATGCAAAAAAGCCAAAACAAATGTTAAAAATTGTAAGCACAAAGTTTGGCTAATATCTCTTACACCAACAAAATATCAAAGGGGCATTCAAACACTTCCAAATCTACACTAGGCATGAGTATCTAAAGATGTAATTGTATGGATACAAGGAAAGCAGTCTCTACCTCTCAATGATAACTATGTCCTCCCACAAGTACTTCAACTAGCAAAGGGGTGTGAAGACAAGAACCTCAAAGCAAAAGAACTACACATTACAAAAACACACTTCATCCCCCCTCTACCTTTTTAGAATATATCTAGGGGAATAAAAAAAATATCCATATAGAATAGGATTAGAGTGGGAAAAATAAAGATAATAAACAAAAAATAACCAACAACAAAATCTACTAATTTGAACATGTTTAAAGTATGTGAAACAAAGATGGCATCCATAGTACATTAAAGTGACATTGGTCAATTTTAAACTACCCATAGTGCCACCAATATAATGAACTGTGATAGGAGATGTTCCCATTAATGGAGCAACATGTTTAAAGCTCACACTTTTTCTTGATAACCATCATCAACTCAAATAGATACTCATCATAAGCTAGATTATTTATTGCTCCTTCCCCCCTCCCTATTGATTTATTTACCAGAAGAAGCATCTTCGAGCAGCCATCCATTGTATTTAGATAGGTAAGGAAAACCAATTGGTTGGATTTATGTCTGAATGAATCGATCGAGAAAGCTCAAAAGAGCATGGGGGAGCTCAGGAGGGATCAAATTTTCTCAATTTCAAGTGCCCACTGATTGAGATTAAAGATGATGCTCCTCGAAATGAATGATTGGTATTCAAATGCATGAGGGATGGATGAAAGAGAATGTTGTTGGATGGCATAAGCAATAAATAAGTGCCTTTCATTCATAAGCAATAAGTTCCTGCATTTCAATATACTGAAATCGCTCGGTAAGGTCGGCGCAGGACTAGTGTAGGACCAAACAAATAAGGTGCGGGACCTGATTGGCTGGGTTGAGCCATGACCTTAACCTTTAAGGCCCATAATCAAATGGGGGGGCCTTACTCTTCAATTAGGTTCACCTATAACGTTACAAGACCTTGCCTTATGTTTAGAAGTATACACCGAACGACTTTTCTTGATGGGCTCAAGTAGCGGTGGATTAGTGTTATGGAGTTATTTCTTCTCCTTATGCACTTACATACCTGGATAATTACCAAAATGAAATAGTTTTTGATGTTCTAGAAACACTTCTATAAATGTGCTATGGAGTTATGTTTTCTCTTTATGCTATCCCTAGTTACCAAAATGAGATATTTTTTAGTGTTAGCGTGGTCACCATATAGTGAGACATATAGCTCCTGGCAAGTCCTTACCAAGCCCTGGAAATTATTTTGGATTATTGAATATTACTTGAAATAGAATCTGAATTGATGTACGAAGTTGCTCGACCAAAGGGAGAGGATGTCCCTGGCAGGGCTCGACTATTAAGGAGAGGTGTAAAAGGAGGTTCGACAAATGGGAGAGGTGCACAAGCAGGCTTGACTACTATTTACCCACCCACCCCAATACCCAAGGGGAGAGGAATGTCAGACTTGAAACTGTATCAAATAGCTCCACCTTCCCTGAATAGGTGGGAGGGGAGATCCTTGCTATGACTTATGTCACGAAGTGTACATTAGGGTCTTTAAACACTCAACGAACACCTTTTTTTGAGGGGCTAAAAATAGTAGTGGAATAGTGTTGTGGAGTTATGTCTTTTGGGGTATCAAGTTATGGAGGCACTTACTTATCTCCTTGGCTTGACCCTGGCTAGTGACCAAAATGATATGGGTCAATATGTTATATATGAGTTAGTGTGCCAGATAAATAAGTGTGCGCAATACTATCTCAGAACTTGGCCAAGTCTCTAGACTAAAAAGAGATCGCGCATTAGGGAATAATACCTCTTATAGCATTTGATCTCCACAACACCGGGGAAAGACCTGACCTTGAGGATTGTATTTTGATTCACCTTTTTTAGAGTAATTTCTCCCCTAACGGTTTGAAGCCCTATATGCAAAGCGCCTTCTTCACCGCCATTTGAGAAATGGAAACTCTTAATTCGCAAGGAAATATTTTCCAAAAATCATTACTGTACTTGCAAGTTTCCCTGTAAACAAATTTCCACACTTATCTTACCATCGACACTCAGGAAGTCTGATTGGGGGAATTTTGAGGTCTATAATGGACCTCTTAAGGGAATAATAAAATAATAGCTAAAATAAAAATTAATATTTATGAATTTATAGTTCACTTTTTGCACCAAAATCCATGTAACCATGGTTAAATTCAATTGAGAAGTTGTACCAAAATAAAATTAATAAAAAATTTGTATTGATGTGACTATAAATAAAAATGAGTTTTTCAAGAAAAAGTCATTATCATTAAACAACTAATGCATTTGTCCTTAGTACTTAAATAAATTAAAATAAATTATCAATATAAATTCATAAATGATTAGTTGTACAACATACCATTAATTAAAATTTATATTATTTAAATTATAAAATTAAATTCTATAATAACATATAACTATTATACTATATAAAAATCAAATAATATAATAAATAAATGTAATATATTATTTTATGTGTTAATTTTATATTACATAATTAATTGATTTGATTTATAACATAAGAAGAAATAATATATAATATAAAAATGAATATGATATATGAAAAGTGTGTAAAGACATGGAGATTGTATAGGGACATGCATTGATTCTTTAAAAAATATTAAATGACAATAATAATATTTTACTCAAAAAGTGTGAAATGACATTTACTATGAGTACTTTACTTTGTGACTTTAAAAGTACTTAGAATACTACCACGGTTAACCATGAATTTTTATCCACCATTGAGAATGTGAAAAGTAAGCACATTTAACTCAAACAATGCCACCTCAACCATGGGGGATGATGCCATCCCCTAGAATGTGATTGGTTCTCATAAAATGAATTTTGATTGTACATTTTTCTTAGGAGGCCCATTTTTGACCTCAAAATTCCCCTAATGACTATTATCTGGTAAGATGGTTCTCCCCTCTCTCAGGCAGGTGATCAAGACCATCCATTTCATTATATATTAAATTTATGCCCTGATACCATCTCTGAGCATCTTTCTCTTGGAACTCCAACAACTCCAAAGATTACTCCGAAGCACACTTGTAAGCAGTTTCTATTGGTAGTTGATTAAGTAGAGTCAATTTATTTAGTCGATGAAGTAGCCATAGTAAAAAATAGGAAATATTCCTGCTTCCTTTCAATTGATTTAGTGCCCAATCTTTACAACCTAAAGTTCGGTGCATCGATGTAAATGCGAGGGAAATTACCCAGGGAGCCCCACAGCTTAAGCACCAACCGAGGGAAGGGAATTATAACATAGTTCCTCCTCGGTGATTAACTAGTCAACATGTATCTCACTAGCTCCTCGGTTCCCTTCAACTTGACTAGTATGAGCTTTTGTTGATCACTCGCCCAAACACCGCTACCCGTTCCACCCACATACGGATCGCTACAACCTGAACCTCCTGTGTTATAATTACTTTATTTCATTCCCCATATAATTCAAACAATGTGATAACCATTGGCCAAACATAGAACTTAGTAGATGATATGGTGAGTTGTGGTAAAACTTCGTTTCCATATGAGACTCCCTCTCCTAGTTTCAGAATGGAGCTGAAAACCAACCAGAGCCTACCCCATCATCAAAGGATCGTATTTTTCAACCCCAACCATCTCTCTCTCTCTCTCAAACCCCAGCAAGCTCATTTGCTCAAAGGATTGTATTGTAAAAACCCCTGCCATCTCATTCATTCACCTATAGAGGTTAGTTTATTCCGTGGTAGTGCACACGTCAAGCCATGATGAACATCATTCACATCCTCTTATGATTAAGGCTACGCGTTGTAACAATCATATTGTATTTTATATGTATACACGCTGGATCACATCATATTTATTGTATACTTAGATTTTGCGCTGCCCTTATTATTGTTGCTAGAGTACAGAGTGTTAATTTATATGCATAAGGATTGGCTCATATGCTGGTGCTTCCTATGCCCATAAACACCCTTATTAGTTGTATACTGGGTGATAGAACACATTTTGATAGATGGGGATTTAATGTGGGGATGGTTGGCTGAGTGGTGATACAATGGCTGGATTTGTTTGGCTGAACTTCAGTAAATCCTGTCTTCATGACAATGGCTTTCTGATCAATGGGTTGAAGCAATAGAAATTGCACTTTTGCGATCTTGATTCACCCAGGTACCTTAAAATTAAGAAATATAGGTTCCAATTGTCAAGACATGGCCGTAGAAGTCGTTGTTGAAACTCATTGGAAAGTGATGCCCTTTGGAGATGCATATTCACTGGGGGAATAAGACCTGAAACCCATCCCAACCCCAACTAAGTATCTATAAGTATCTCTAAGTCGTTCTTTACTTCCCTATGTCGTATGGGTTATCCCACTAAACCTATCTTTATTACTGCCATAGTTGTACAGTTACCAAGTGCTCTCGTTTCCGCCTACTGCTTTCTTTATCTTGCTACCCAACTGCCTTTGGTACGGTTTCAAGACCTTCTTTCTCACCCTACCAGAATGGGCGAGAACCTAGTGCTCATATCTATGTCTGTCCCATAGCGGTTATTTTATGCTACCAGTTGTATGGTCTAAACCCCGTATTAGGAGTTTTCTAAAGGTCTCTTGGCTGCATCTCTTACCATATTTAGGGTCTTATTGGTCTCTCTAAGCTTAGCTCTAATGCCTGAATTCCCTATTCTATGCTTGTTGAGGAGAACCCCTTTCCCCCACCAACAAAATGGATTCACGAGCAACCAACCAATCGATTTCAAAGGTGTAACCACTTCCCCAATACTGAAACCAGAGAGCGGTTTGTGAACCCTTTATATAGATAGATAGGAAATGGGCCAGCTAACGGAATACGCCCAAACATATATGCTCCCTCCTAGTGCCCTTCAACTCCGAAATAGATCAAAGCCGAGCTAGGAATGAATGGCACACTTTCCACTCCCAGATGGTTAGAGAGATTGATTTATTTAATACATTCAGGATGGTCATAGGGGCTTAGGGGAGAGGGCAGGGGAGCAACAGGAACAAAACCACTCCACCAAATGGTCTTGGCTTAGACATTCTTTCTTTCACGAATTTCTTTCATGCTTTCATGAGTTCACTACTTTCTATAAGTATAGGGGTCGCCACATCCATCTTCAAGTGGCGTTTTCGGTCCCGTCGCGAAGCCGCTCTGACTACCACCCGCGGGATCGGGACAAGGTCATACTGACTGACTGACTAACAAAAAAACCATGGGAAGTTATATGTGCAATTATCGCATGACACTAATACACTACACTTAATTTCACTTTACTTATTTTTTATCCTTGGCCTTCCTTCTTTTACTCGAACGCACCAACTTAGAGGTACTATCATGCATGTACGCCTGGTTGCCACGAATGTAAGTCCCAGGAAGTAAGTAAAGGATATAGTGCTAAAAATAATATCAACAAAGATGCCCATTTTCTTCCTTAAAATGAATGAGATAAACCCTTCCTTTTTCACAGGCCCAACCTAGAGAAAGAAATAATGACACGAATAAAACACGGATCGATCTATAGAAAGAGCGGATTGAAGGAGGCCCAAAACCATATGATCTGACTGAATGATGAGATAGGTCGAGTTAAGAATCTCCAAATAGAATAATTTTTGGCTTTGGGGAACATTTTTGATGATTGGACGAATCTCATATTATATGTAAATCATATATCCTACCTACTAGGTAAGCTAGAGCTCTTTGATTTCACTTTACACTAAAATCATTCTCATTATCATTATAGTGAGATGAATCGATGAAAACGTCACTTATATTTCTTTATAGAGAATTTATGATCATTGAGACCCACGGGGAAGCAACATCCTTGAAAAAAGAGTATGGGAACATGATAGAAGGAAGCATCGAAGCTAGACCAAGAGTTAATAATCTATTTCCTGTGATATGGGGTGGGGTAGTCCTATGTAGTATGAAATCAAGTAGACTACCTTCGTTGTTATAGCATTTGTGCTAGCATAAAATGGCTCAAGCTCAAACTTCCCATTTTGAGTTAGTGAGTGATGCAGGAGCATCAAAGCTAAATTTTCATTATTCATTTGTGTAATTTAGGGGGTGAGATGTTTTAATTATTTTGCTCATTTTTAATAAATTAAGAGAGAAAATTGTAAGTGAGGATTATTGTAAATATTCTTTTAATAAATTAAAGGATATGAGTGGAGTTGAATTAGGTAGATAATCTAGGGATTAAGAATTCCTTAAACGAGACTTAGTTGGGTCCAAAAAAAGATAAATCTAATTTAGATTTTAGTTGAGATTTGTGTTGAGGAAATTATGAAGTGGAATAAATTCATTATTATGTATAAATATGAGGAGTATGTGAGGATGGAAAGACAATGAGGAATACAGAGATGGTTTGAGAGCTTTTGTAAAGGACCGAGAGCCGAAAGGCCATCCATTGTAATATCCAGCCAAGGAATTTCTTGTGTTATTTTATATCAACATTTTTTTGTTTGTAAAACCCTCTTTCCATTATGTATATTTGAGACTGAATCAAATGTTTTTTTTATGAAGAATTAGATGAGATTATTAATGCTGAAGGAAGCACACATGAGTTTTTATATGCTAGGATCTGTTTAACCTAGTATCCTGACATCAATGAGTGACTCCTTCAACTAACATATCAATTTGTCATCTAATAATTCAAAGGCGGAGCGTACCCAGTTAGTGCTCCCTCTCTTCTACAACATGAACTTTGAAATCGTTCTTTCTCATGATTGATTGATCAAAATGATGATCATGAGTGCTCAAAGCTTCAAAGATAAAACATGAAAACGAAATTGAGACTAAGATCATCTAGGTACCACTTAGAACACTAGACTGTCCCAAGAAACACAATTTCCCTTCCCTGTATGAACCATTCAAAGAAAATGCATCATCAAAACCAACTATATCGCGGCTGCTTAGCCAAAGCTTTTTCGATATAGATAAATATAATTGTAAACTCATCCATTCGTTATGAATTTCCAGGTAGAAGTAGTTCTTATTAATCATCTACCAAAATATTTTCATCGATCAGAGGCTGGTAGGTCAAACCAGATCTTGATCCCTTGATCTTAGATATTTCAATAGTAAATAGAGGAGCACCCACCTACCAGGAAGTCAAGAGTGCCTATCATAGGGTCACTCCTTCCACGCCTACAAACCCTCTGCTTAATTGATCTCTCCTTGATGGTTGGTTTGGTTCTTTGTTTCCATCCATGCCCTATGTATTCCTCTGTAGAACACTAGGGTGTACGCAAGCCACCTAACTATAGGTTGGCCAATGATTTGATCCGGATTTATGCAGTAACACAACAGAATACATAAAAAAACATAAACATAGAAATACAGTGGAAATAAGGCTTCATTTAATTAATATCAAATCACAGAAATATGCTTACAAACATGATGGAAATAAAATAACTAGGGTGTTGGTAGCAAATATCTGAGAAGAGATGCGGCAATTACAGACCTTTGAACTCTGTTACAATGAGGCTCGAGGGCCTATTTATTATGGAGAAACAATGGATAACTCTAAACGTCCAAAAAACTAACCCTAGGAGATGAAGCGCCAAAAATATGGGCCTCGTTTGGGTAAATTGTTGTTTCAACTTCCCGGGGACGTAACTTTGGCATACTATCTCCGTTTGGGGCTTCAAAACAGCTCCGAAAGTTCAGGACCCAAAAAATTGCTAAAAATAGTAAGTTGTGAAAAAAATGAAAGAGACAATGGTGGGGCCCCAAGTGGAATAGGCGGGTGCCCACCGATATCCACCTGGATCATTCCTCCCCCCTTAGGAAGCAATGGTCCCCATTGCGCTGAGTTCCTCCATGAGATGAGGAAACTTCTGTTGAACTTGGTCCCTAGTGAAACACTTGCCTTGGTGCAGGAGTTGGCCAGCTTTGAAAACCCGATACAGTTGGATCTTCTGTCGGCGAGTGTTCTTGATTTGCATGTCCATGATACAGTCTGTGGTGGCCTGTTCCATGCAGTCTAGGTTTAACTCTTTTGGTGTGAGTTCTTCTGCAATCTCAGAGGTGTCAAATAGAGGTGGGAATTAGGGACGAAGGAGGTCTACATTGAATACTAGGTGCAGACCAAGGAATGGTGGAATACTGAGCTCGAAGACATTGTTCCCTACAGCATTGGTGATGGTGTATGACCCATATCAGAGTGGGTGAATCTTGCAGTGGGGTCAAATGAGGCACTCCTTCTGCAAATGTAGCGACACTTTTTTTCCCACCTGGAAGTTGTGTGGCACTCGATGTTGATCATGTCGTTTCTTGTACTTAGCATTGGCTCTGTCTAATATGTCATAAACCTGTTGGTGGATGTGTTGAATGCGCTCGATGAAGTTGTTTGCTTTGTCAGCTTCAGATTGGACATGAGCCGAATCAGCCTGAGTAGCTGCAAATGGCATGGCTACGTCAATGGGACATAGTGGCTAGAATCCCAAGCCCACCTGAAAGGGGCTGTGGAGAGCCCGATTATAACTGTGTTGTACATAGGGAAGGCTCTCATCCCATGTGCGTGGATGATTTGAATTGTACATGCGCAGAATGTGTACAATCATCCTGTTGACGACCTCTGTCTGGCCATCAGTTTGGGGATGGAAAGCTGTGGACTTGGTGAGCTTGGTGTCCAATATTGACCAGAGGCTAGACTAAAATGTGCTGAGGAATTTGCTGTCGCGATTTGATATGATAGACTATGGGATCCAAAAGTGCACCCACACTCATTCAAAGAAGAGTTTAGCAGTGGCTTCTGCTGTGATATTCTTCTTGTAGCCCGCCATAACTGCCATCTTTGAGAATTTGTCGATGGTCACGAAAACACAGTTATTTCCATGCTTAGTAGAAGAAAGGACTGACATGTATTCCATGGAGATGGATTCCCAAGGTCGACTAGGGGTTGGTAGCGGAGTATAGAGCCCTTGCTTCTTGATGGTTAGTTTGGAAATGGCACAAACAGTGTAGGATTTGATGTACTTCCCGACATCCTGTTGAAGGTTTGGCCAATAGAAATACTTCTGCAGTACTGCCACTGTTTTCTCGACCCCAAAATCCCCAGCGACTCAACTGCAGTGCGCTTCCCATATCATCTTGGGACGCTCGCTTGAAGGAACACAAAGGTGTCCCAGGTGACATAATAGTGCATCTTGGAGGTGAAAATTTGGAACTTGCATACCCCCCAAGAGTGCCTTGTATGTGTAGCTAAATTCTGGATCGCTCTTGTAGAGAAGCGGCCAATCAGAAGTCTCATGCCCACAAGAATTGAGAACAGTGGTTATGGCCACGATCGGTGGTCGGCTGAGGCAGTGTGCAACATTATTAGTGCTACCCTTCTTGTACTTGATGTTCAAATGAAATTTTTGCAGATATGTGGACCACTTCTGATAGCGATAGTTTTGCAACTTCCCTTGTGTTTGTATGAACTGCAGGGGTCAGTGGTCTGTGTGGATGATTGTCTCCTTCCCCAAAATGTAATGCTTCCATTGTCGAAAAGCCTACACAATGGAATACATTTCTTTGTCATAAGTGGGATACTTTCGAACTATGTCAGAAAATGTCTCACATATGCCAATGGATGCCCCTGTTGAGTAAGAACTGCCCCAATACAATAGTCAGAGGCATCTGTCTTGATCTCAAATGGTTGTTGCAAGATGGTAATATAAGCACTGGGGCAGAATAGAGGCGATGTTTTAATTCTACGAAAGCCTTCTGTTGAGATTCCGACAAACATAATTTGGCTTTCGCTCCTCCCTTGGTGACTTGACTCAAGGGCCAAGTGATATGAGAGAATCCCAACATGAACCTACAGTGGAAATTAGCAAGACCTAGAAAGATGTGAAGCTCTGTTAGGGTGGTTGGGGCTGGCCAATCTTGAATGAATTGGATCTTGGCTGGATCCACATGCACCCCCCTTTCATCAATAGTGTATCCCAGATATTGAACCCGGGTAATGCCAAAAGTGCACTTCTCCAAATTGGCACACAAATTGTGTTGCCACAGTGTTTGGAGGACTTCTCGGATGTGGTGGAGGTGCTCTTCCCAAGTCTGGCTGAAGATCAGAATGTCATCCAAGTATACCACTACAAATGAGTTGGTGAATGGACGCAAGATGTCATCCATCAACCTCATGAAGGTTGCGGGAGCATTTGTCAATCCGAAAGGCATGACGAGCCATTCGAAAAGGCCCTCCTTGGCTTTGAAGGCTGTCTTCCACACATCATAGGGTTTGATTGGTACCTGGTGATACCCATACTTCAAGTCGATCTTGCTGAATATTTTTCCCCTTTGAGTTGGTTTAGAAGGTCATCAACCTGTGGGATCGGGTACCTATTCCGGACAGTGATCTTGTTCAACACTCGATAATCAATACAAAGTCACAAAGTCCCATTCTTCTTCTATACCAACACGATTGGGCTCCCACAGGGCGATGAACTTGGCCACATGTGACCTTTCTGCAGCAGCTCCTGAATCTGCCTCTTGATTTCATCATTCTCTAGAATAGAGCGCATATATATCGGTCGATTGGGTAGCGGCGCACCTGGGGTCAGGTCAATGGGGTGCTTGACCTAACAGCGTAGAGGCACCCCTCTGGGTGAGGTGAAGATGTCCCCGTACTCCTCCACAACCTTGTCCATTTGTTGTTGTCGGGCAGAGGAGCCATGTCTAGAGGTCGTGACAACAGTCTTCTTCTTGCCCTGGGGGCGGATCATCAGGAAAACAAATTTCCTGGTTTGGGAAATGAGCTTACTACATTGTTTTGCAGTAACCAAAGAGATAGTGGGAGGCGGTGGTACCTCTGGTGTCCTGTACAATTTATTTCCCAAAGTAAATAACAACGTGAGGCTGAGACTCATACACAACATGTCGCTTCCACAAGTATGGTTGGCCTAATAATACATCAGAAACATCAATAGGAGCAATGTCACACAATACCTCATCCATGAAGGGCTTGATGCTATAGGGAAGGAGACATTGCTGGCTGACGCGGAGATCTCGTCCTTGGTGAAGCCACTCGATGGTGTATGGTTGTGGGTGTGTTGTGGTTGGCAAGCCCAACCGCTTCATGACATCTACTGAAATGAGGTTCTTTTCGCTCCCATTGTCGACAATTAATCGTAGTGGGGAACCCTTTACCCACATTTGGGAGTGGAAGAGATGCTCTGCCTCCTTTGTATCTTTTGGTTCCTCCTTTTGGATCTTCGTAGTGGTAAAAATGGCGTTGGGTTCGACATCAATAATCTGCTTCCCTTTTTCATTCACATTGTCAGGTTCTGATTCAGAGTCGAAGCATGCATCTTATTCAGAAGCCCTCATCTCGTCCACCAGTGACTGCTTGGCTCGACACTCACTTGTGTTGTGAGTGGAGCTCTTATGGAACTCACACCACTTTCCCATGTCCTTCTTTGGCTTTGCGGTGTTTTTCTTTGCTTGACATGTCTTTAGCAGGTTGTCTTCGGCCGCCATGCCTTGGCTTTGTCCTTTGTTCTGCGGTTTGGGGGCACGTTTCCCTTGATTTTGATTCGCAGATCCAAAGTCTCGCTTCTTCTGTTTGAATTTTTGCTCAATCTTGGTAGCATACCGGTATGTCGTACCAAGCAAGAAGATGTCGAGGAACTCCATTTCCTCTTGAATGTATCTGTGCAGAAAACCGCGATAATTTAGCACTAAATGTTTCTCTGAATCTTTGATACCCAAATTTTTGTGCAGGATATGGAACAGATTCGTTAGCTCATGCACATCTTGATCCCTTTGTTGCTGTAGCGTGGTCCATTATATGTACGTGTCCTCATAGCTCCCCATGAGATAGTATTGTTCCTTGATGGCATCTCAGAAAGAATTCCAAGTGGGTACAGCTGAGAACAGAGAGGAATCTGTCTCATCCTTTTTCTCACAGTAGGTTTCCCACCAGTCCTTGACATGGGGGGTAGCTTTGAGGAGTGAAAAAATAATCTTCTCCCATTCAGAAAAGTCATGAACCGAGAAATATCCTTCTAATAGATTCAACCATCTATCTACGACATCTGCATCTATTTGACCCTCAAATATGGGAATGTCAAAGTTTACTTGTACCTTAAAGGGAGTCGCGCCTCCAGAGTGGCTTCTGGATGCAGATGCGCTGCCGGTGGGCAGTCGTTGAAGGATCTGGGAAAAGTTATCCATAATCGCATTCCTTTGTTTTTCGAGGGCACCCTCGAGCAATATTTTGATAGGATCTCCTACTCCCTCATCTTTCCTTTTGTCCCCCATGGGCGTCCGTCGGGGTTTGCGAGGCTGATCTTGCAAATATTCCACCAAATCGAGCCCTAACTCCTTATACCCCGACCTCGTTGGGGACATGCAAAGAAGGATCGAGAAAAAACATACCACTCTGATACCACTGATCTGGATTTATGAAGGAACGCAGCAGAATATAGAAATAACTGTAAACATAGAAATACAACAGAAATAAGGCTTCATTTCATTAATATGAAATCACAGAAATATGCTTACAAACATGATGGAAATAAAATATCTATGGTGCTGGTAGCGAATCTCTGAGAAGAGATGCGGCGACTACAGACCTCTGAACTCTATTACAATGGGGCTCGAGGGCCTATTTATTATGGAGAAGCAATGGAGAACTCTAAATGTCCAAAAACCTAACCCTAGGAGATGAAGTGCCAAAACTATGGGCTCCGTTTGGGTAAATTGTTGTTTCAACTTCCCGAGGACGTAACTTTGGCATACTATCTCCGTTTGGGGCTTCAAAACGACTCCGGAAGTTCAGGACCAGAAAAATTGCTAAAAATAGTAAGTTGTGAAAAAAATGAAAGAGATAATGGTGGGGCCCCAAGTAGAATAGGTGGGTGGCCACCGATATTCACCTGGATCAAGATTAGACCTATATCTATAAATAAGAGTGATATCATAATTAGGATTTTTCAGAGTGAGCCAAATAACCAGTTGGAATAGATGGATACAGAGCCATCGAAGGTAGAGGCAAAGGTGCCTGTAGCAGATCGAGATAAAGACCCAACATCAGAAGCAAAGCCAACAGTGGAAGTAGAACCACTAGCAGTAGATCCAATTCTTCCAACAGGTGAAGATCCATATCGAGAAGGTAATGATTGAAACACATATATAGATCCATCATCATATATAGATACATTTAGAGAGCGAGATCTAAGTTGGTCAAGAGGAGTTAAGTTGAGTTATAGGAGTTAAGATGAGTTATAGGAGATAAGGGCGTGTGATTGACTATAGAAAGTAATAGGATCTAAGTTGAATGATTGATTTCATAATGCAAACCTCTTTTAAATGAAAAAAAAATGTTATAGAGTTTTGATCCCTTGTAGATCCGTGGTTAAGAAGATCCATGTCGCAATTATAAGATCCACTTAATTGTGGGTTTGTGTGAAGTAAAGGAATTCAATAAAGAAGTAAGGACATTGGATTATAGATGTGTGTTATTATATTCAAAATACTTCAAACCATTCACTTAGAATCTTTAAAATAATTTTTTTTTTTAAACACATGATCTGAGCATACACAAGAGTTAAGGAACAAACTAGCCTTTAGCAATAAAATGCGCATTCCTCCTCTTTAGGTTTGAGTATTTATGGTTTGGTGAAAGTTTTACTCACAAATAGATCCAGGGAAAAAGGATTGTGTAATCTAGATGATGGTAATGGATTGTGCTAATGTATATTATTGGTAATATATGTTCTAATAGTAGCATCCATTGCTCTTCTTTATCTCATACATCTTTGTTAAGAATTAACATGAGTGAAACAAAACAAGTGAATTGATGGAAAAGGCCTCAAGCCCTTAAGTTCAACTGGTGTTTTTTGTGGCCTAGAAACTACATACAAAGGCCAGATCGAGCCCAAGGGGAGCCAACCTCCTACTCAGATCTCCAACACAGGTTGCACACACAAGAGGCCTCAACTACCAAAAACAATTGTCACCGTCATTGTGGGCCGAATGTTGTAGGAAGATATTTAAGACACATGAGATCTAAATCACTTTAATCAATGAACCATTTCTACTCCCAAAAGAATGCGAAGCCATAAAGGAATAGATCAGCTGAAAAATAATTTGAATCTAAAGTTGAAATAACAAAATATTAAATAAAATAATTATATGAGGCAACATCATCCTTTAAACCATTTAGACCCCCAAATTTTTATGAACAAAAAATTTCAAGTCTCGAACTTTGCTTTGAATAGTCTTAAATGTCATGTTTATTTTCCTAAATGATTTTTTATTTAGTTCATCTCTTCTTGTTTTTGAGAAAGTGAATTTTCCTTTATTTACCAACTGATTGTCTATTTATAAAGGGAAATCCCATAAGTTATTTTTCATCTTTTCGGGCATTTTTTTTATCCATTTATTTGCTAGTGTGGTATGAGATGGTAGAAATATGAAGGTGGAAAATGAAATCAGGTGAGAATTATTTTAGTCGTCTCAATCATTCCATTTGATAATTGCAGGGAATTATTTCACACAGAATTAAGACATGACGAAGTTTGCTATCATGTGAAAACAAATCTGGGTCAATCTAGTACTTATTGTCAGCTTTGGCTAACTACTCTCGAATTTGGAGGGTTGAACTATACAACCACAACTCTTTCAGCTTCTGTCATAGAGGATATGTTTAATTACAATGGGCTAGAACCTAATATGGATTTTAAAAGTGTAGGATCTGGTGGCAAACTCGATAGCTTCTCTACGGTTACTGACAACAACTTGTCTCCTTCGAAAGGGCCTTCTCTATGATCTCATGAGAACTTTGAAGGACTACAACATTCAGGTTGATGTTTTTTCTTTCTTTGATTCATTTATGTTTCAGTGTTATTTTCTTCATGCAAACTCATCTTTTTGGCTGAATTCTTGTGGTTTTATATCTTACAAGTATGATATGGGCGACTCTCAAGAAATGTAGATGAAAATTGTGTGGATTTTTTTTCTCGCAAGCAGATGGAAGGAATATTTTGGATCGAAAATACAAGATTCTTTTTTGTTTTCTTTTCTCAAAATGGAAATAACACATCCCTTGCGGGTGATGTTTGTAGACCGCGGTTCAGATACAAAATTATGGTTTCTACCCCTATAGAACGGTGTGGAAGGGGCAGACCACGAGTGTTGTATGATGTATATTTAGTTAGTATTGATGATACTTATTTCATAGATTAATGCTTATAAACTTACATTATCATCCCATTTTTGATCTTATGAAATTTTCAGGTTGATTTTGGGAGGAATGTCATAGATGACTACGAGTGGGAAGTTTTCAGCTTTCTTCTAATCGATAGACAAGACCTCTCTTTAAAGAGAATTCATAGTAGAAGTCAAATAGAAGAGTGTGTGAGGGACATGCTTATGAGATGAGGTCCAAGTAGATCCTTGATCCTCTGCTTCCAATAGGTGCTACATGCCCTTTATTTCTCTAATCTACCCAGGTGAGTTATTAAAGGTGTCATATTCTCCCATATGATAAGCATGGAAGAAAGTTGAAAATCCTTTGTATGAGGTAGTGGAATGATATCTGTGGCATTAGGATTTTAAGAGGCGATATGATCCAAGTTACCAAAAAAAAGTCCAAAAATACTGAACATGTGAATGATTCTCACGAATTGCACAACAATTCCTTCCCAAAGCCTGAAAATGTAAAAATATCAAATGGCATGCAATACTCATGTGGACCCACCCACCTCATACATGGCCAAAATTTTTATTTCTCAATTCAGGACTAATTTACATTAACTCTGTTGTGAAACAAGGTGCTGGAAAAGGTCAAAAGAAGTGTGGGAGGAAGAGTACGCATTTTTTTTTCTTCCAGAAAAATGGAAACAAAAATGCATTTCATTTTAGAATATAAGGCCTTAAAAAACAACAGGGAAAATTATGCAGATATTAAATTATGCAGATATTTTGGTAGCTAGCTCTTGGGATATTCTATTCAGCAAGGGCTTTGTCGAGAAGCTGGGAGAGTTTATTGTGAAACCTCACAGGAAAAGGGCATAATACAAGATCCAAATAGAGAAGAAATCTGTCACATAGGCTATCTTTAGCCTTGTGGATGTTAAAATAACTTCTTCTTCTTCTAACAATTTTCCAAGTTCATTGCTTACTCAAATTTATGTGTTTGAAAATAAATTTGTTCCTTCCTATTCTTTTCGCCATCCCTGTATAACAATCTGGATACATTAGGACTCGATGCATTAATGACGCAATGCAGGTGTAGCGACCCCTTTTTTTTCTCGTGATTTTTCTCCCAAAAACAAAAATAAACTACATGTGAACATACCTCAATTTTTCGCTCTTCACGTGACAATTCCTTTTTTCCTCTTTTTGAGTGGAGGATTTTTATTTCTTTATAAAATAAATTTTTATTTTATTATTTTTATTATTATCTTTTTATAATTTGTTTAACCAATGCGGTGGTTCCACTCATTGAGAAAAGTCACTTCGGGTTGGGTTGATTTATACTTTACCAAATACATGCATTGACTATTCGGGCCCGACTAACCAATCATGGATCAAATTTTAAGGGTTGGTCTTAATTTTAATTATAAGGACATATATTCATGTAACTTTTCCATAATGAAAAACTTAAAACAAAAATACATTTCAATTGACAATAGTTTATTATCTTTTCATTTCATTTTCAATCAAACTATTTCTATTAAATCAATTAAATTTCTAAAACTAGATGGCATTTAGAAATATCATATTATGATAACATCAAATAGATAATATAATCAAATCTACCTTTCATTATGATTTATACCCTCTATTTTTTATCTTTTGAGACCTACTTAGTTTATAGGACCTTTTAACATACAATTTAACCAAAGATTTGGTTGAGATTGTTGATTTTTTTTCAAAGATGTGGATTCTTCCTTGTTCGAATCATCATTTCTAATAAGAGAATCTTATTTAGAGGTTCTATTAAAATTGGTAACTATGGCCCAATTCCACTTTAGACAACTCATCTGATAGAGATGTTGATTGCATCCTCTTTTTGAAAGGACCAAAATTGATCTAAAGTTCATCAAATGTGAATAAACGGAAATGTGCTTTTGAATTTATGCCCACACATGTAAATTTTCAAGGTCGACCATATCATCATGTAGGCTCATGAAGCCTAAGAGACATGTCACTTCACCCTCAATGTATTCTATAAATATAAGTGTCTTCTCACCTCATTTGGCATCATCATCACACACATTCTTCTCTATCCTTCTTTCATTGGTTCGTACATTTATTGGGCATATTATTTCTCTCACACATGTGGCAAGGAGGATGAATATCAGACAAAATTACAAGGCCAGAAATTTCTGTCTTTTCTGCATTTTGACTAGCGTTGACTTGTGTTGACTTTGACTTTTTAGGAATATTTTGAGTTTGATATTTTGGGAAATTTTATGTTTTGACAGGCCACACTCTTTGGCATAAAAATTGAGGTGTTCTGAGAAATTTGAATGTTGACTTCAGGAAAAAGTTTGACCAAGTTTGACCATTGACTTTGTGATTGTTTTGGGCTGGCTTTGACCTCATATTCAAGCCAAGTTTGATTGGGTATGACTGAGCTACTTTAAGGACATTTTGTTTCTACTTTGACCAACGTTGAATTTTTGGTTAGGGCTGAATTTGACTGCAGTTGATTACATATTTGATAGGGTTGTTTTGACTTTGATTTGGAAAGTCAACTTTGAATTTTTGTACTCTCTTTCTACTCAACATTTGATATAATAATAAGAAGAATTGATCAAATAATTTTCCCCTCTTAGGGTTTTTCCATGACATCCTCCAAATCTGGTGTCCTCTTGTCTTGGCTTGTCTTTTTCATTTTTGTTATTCATGTTCTCTCTAAAATTATTGTCAATGTGATTTATGGTTAATGTAATTGCTATTGGAATACTAAAATTGGAAATTGTCATTGGAATGCTAAAGAACATTGAAGTAATTATAATAAGAATAGAACATACCATTGTTAATTAAAATTAACATGGTATCAAAACACAAGCGAAGACAAAGCCTAAGCAAGAGAGAGAAAATCAATCACTAAGAGAGATTTGCTAGACAGATTATTGGACAAGCATAATTGAATACTACATATTTCTTCAATATTGAGGATAAGCTTAAGGAAAAAATTGAATATAATGCATGGAAGATTACTTTGGACTTGAATTTGGAAGAGCATGATGCCATGGACTATGTGCAGGGAAAAGTGGTGGAGCCTCCCTCAAATGCCCCTGCTGTTGTGAAGATGAAGTATAAGAAAGGTGAGGTCAAAGGTAAGAAAATTATCATAGACTCTATTCAAAAGCATTTTGTTGCCTATATTTTTTATTTGGGAACATCTAAGGAGATGTATGATAAGTTGGTTGAGATGTTCAAAGTGAAAAGTTCAAATCAAATCCTCTTCTCAAGAACAAGTTGAAGGACATCAAGATGGATAAAGTGGAGTCTATTCAATCCTACTTCACGAGAATAACACAAATCAAGAATGACCTACTATCTATTCGAGAAGTTATTGATTACAGGGAGCTCAATCTCATTGCACTTTGAGGTCTTCCAAGATCATGGGATGTGTTTAACCCGACCATTCTCAACAATGACAGGATTCCTAGTTTCGATGAATTATTGGCTAGATGCACTCAAGAGGAGATGAGGATGATGGAGAGAGACAAGCCTACAAATGGAAATGAACCTAATGATTTCTCCACTCATGCTAAGAGGAAAAATAATGCTAGTCTAAAGAGGCAAGGTAGAGGATTCAAGCAGGGATTCAAAGAAGGAAGAAAAGGAAGGTGCTACAATTGTAACGGGTTCGACACTATGCTATATATTGTCCTCACAAGAAGAATTCTCCAAGGGGTGACAACAAAAACAACAAAAATTTCAAAGGCAATACAAATCAAAGGAACATGTTCAATAGTAAAGGAAAGAGGAATGCTCAGGCTACTCGACATGGAAATGGTCAACCTCACAAAATGACGAGAAATACCAGGTATGATGAAAGTAATGTTGTAGAAAAACAAAATGAGTTTTATCTTATTTCCGCTCTATCTACTGCCTCTCCTCCGAATACTTTGGACCATTAGTTGATTGATAGTGGAGCCTTAAGGCACTTCACTAGGTACAAGGAGGCCCTCTAAAATTTGGTTGAAAAGAAGACTAATTTTGAGATCATACTTGGATATAATGCCACCTACCCCATGAAAGGGATAGATATTGTCACTCTTCACTTGAATCAAGGTCAAACCATTCATCTACAAGAAGTGTTGTGTGTGCCTGATTTGAAGAAGAACCTGATGTCTATTTCTACGATGGAATAAAAAGGCTTCAAGGTAGTATTCATTGATGAAAAGGCACATATTTTGCAAAGAAACCCAAATATGCATTCACACTTGGATGTAGGGTTGATGGTCTTTATCAAGTTGGAGGAAGTCCCTTGGGAGCCTTGACTTGCAATACTTCTCTTCAATCTAAATTATGTTGCCAGATATTTTCCCACCTTCTTTACAAAGCCATACTCGGGGTAAGGAAGATGGTGACAAGTATGCCCAAGTTCAACATGAATCATGAAAGATTTTGTCAAGGTTGTGCAGATGGTAAACTTACAAGGGGACCATTGTTTAGTCAATTTAGTGTCCTAAATTGTTAACATAAATTATCGACCAGGGCTAGTAAACTGATGAAGTGTAATGCACTGTATGTGCCTAAGTATCCTTTTCTTACTTCATTGTTTTAGTGTTTTGTTGATGTTTTTGGGGTTTTTATGTTTTGGTTCTTAGTATTCTGTTCTATACTAGAAATATGAAATTAAATTTATGTAAAGAGGAAAAACAAGAAAATGTTAATGAATAAATGAAAACAGAGTTTATTTGCAAGTTCTGTTCTTAACTAGAAAATGATGAAAACAAGGAGTCCTAATCCATGGATATTACAACTTCTAAATGAACATTCATGAAATGAAAAGTAACTCAAAACACTACAACTTAATCTGATTCATTCAATTAGAGGTTTATTGGAAGAGCTTGAGAAAAAGATTAATTCTAGTGCAATGAGGATCTCCTAAAACATAAAACGGAAATGCTGAAACAATCATTAACTTAGAACATTACAGAGAAATCTCATTCATTTGATAAAGGTTTATTGGAAGAGCTTGAGAAAAAGATTAACTATAATGTAGTAAGGATCTCCTATGAAATGCTGAAACAACTTATAACATTACAACTAAATCTCATTCATTTGATAAAGGTTTATTGGAAGAGCTTGAGAAAGAGATTAACTATAATGTGATAAGGATCTTCTATGAAACGAAACAATCAATAACTCATAATATTACCACTAAATCTCATTCGTGAATTAAAGATTTATTGGAAGAGCTTTTGAAAGAGACTAATTGCAGTATGATGAGGATCTTCTATTTAACTAAATAACATAAAGTGAAATGCTAATAACTCAGAATATTACAACTGAATCCCATTCATGTAATAGAGATTTATTAGAAGAGCTTGTGAAAGAGACTAATTGCAGTAAACTGAGGATCCTTTAACTAAGCAGATGACATGAAACGAAATGCTAAAACACTATGATTTAAGAAAGCAATCTAAGTAAGGAAAGACAATAAAATAGAATTGAAAATAACTTAGCTAGAAAACATGTAAAAACCTCCTCGAATAGTAGGGGCCCTCTACTACCAATTCGGTATTAATCCTTTAGCTCCTTAAGATTGTATTCAAAATAGCATCAAGGCTAAACTCCTTTTATTAACACAGTGCTTGAAAACAGAGTATCATTGTAATGATAAAATATGTATCAACCGTCCCTTTTCGGTATTACAGAGCTTAATTTATATGAAAATTCATAACTAACATCGAACAAAAATAGGTACAGGTGTAATATTTAAGTCAAAATTTAATTGAAACTCTTTTGGGACTCGTGATTTGCTGTAAAGCAAATCAGGAGTCCTAATTCCTGTAGAAAATAGTTTCTTTGACCTTTTCTTTGACCATGGGATTAGACACCTCTAGCTATCGATTCAATCCTCGTGGATAAGAAGGAACCATGTAGGGAATATTTGGAATCCACCCATGTGTGCCTTTTCTCCAGTTGACACCTGTAACATACTTAAACACAAAAACAACTGCGGAACGCTTGACTGGCTACAGAATGCCTGTATTCTGTAGCTAAACTGTTCAAAAATTATTAAGACAACAAAAATCACGAAAGTACAATAAGTTAATCATTTGTATGCAACCTTTAAGCAATCTTAATCATTCTCATTGATCTTTAGGTTTATGAAATGATAAATAAATGATGAAATGAGGTGAAAGTTGGCAAAAGAGAAGACAATTTCAGGGCTCAACATACCCCCACTACAAAAATCTTGCATGTCCTCATGCAAATTCATCAAAACTTTATTCCATGTGCTCTGAAACTTCTGCAAGAACATCCAGCCTCCTTTTTCTGCTTCTTTTGGTAGTCAATACCATTCTGGGTTTCCTCATGAATAATTTGAACCTAAGATCTATGAGTGCCCTCTTCAGTTTCTTATTTTTCTTCTTTAGCTTCCTGTTTTCTTTATACAGTGTTCTCATTTGCATAGAGAGAGTTTTGTTCATGCCATTCTTCTATTTTACCTGCTCTCTTAAGATTTCATTTTCATTTTTGATACGTCTATTCAATATCTCCAATTCATAATTGTCTTTTCTCAAGATTTCTATTGGAGGTTCTTGTGGACTGAGAGATCTTTCTTGATTTTCTGAGGCCCTTCTTTCTAGTGATTCCACATAGTCATAAATTTGTTGTTGGGTTGGATCTACATCTTGGGTTCCTCTATTACGGTCTTCTTCATACTGATGTAAAAGAGATCTATCAACTGGTGTTTGGATTGGAGTTTCTTCTTCTTCAATATTTATAACTCCTATTTTTTTAATCCATGTCTTTTTCACCATGCCTTTAAGTCTAGAGCTTCTCCTTAATTTGGGCGGATTTTCATCTTTTTCTTCAGCACATTCACTTGTTAATTTCTCTTCTCTTTTAACCTTGATCTGTTTCTTGATCTTTGTCAATTTTTCAGAGATTACTTCTTCACTATCTTCCTGTTTGATGTATCATTTTTGATTTCAACAGCTTTATCAATTTTTCCTCTCCTACTTCTTCTTACAGGTTCTTCTTTAGATAGTGTTTCCTCTAGTTCTTGAAAATGGTTTATTAGAATAAACTCTTCCCAATTATCTCCTACTTTCTTCAAATGGAACTCAATCAATATTTTAATTAGGCCATGGTGGTGCAGAGTAATTTCTAGGAATTGGTGTCTTTTCTGAACATTAGAGGCCATTCTTTTCAAACTATTAAGTAGGAAGAAAGGTAGATTTATTTCATCATCTAATAAATTCATCATCAGTCTAATATGGTAGACATACATGGTACCGAATCTACCCTCACATGTTATGAATTTTTGTAAAATTAATAACATATTCCTCCATTTATTTTTCAAGGCTGTATTTGGAATACCCTTTCTAAATACTGAAATCTCCATACTTGGATTCTTCAGCATTTGTTTCCAGGTTGCATTATGAAACTCCTTATTCTTGAACCAGTGCTCTCTCTGTCTTGGAAATTCTGTGATTTCAGATATAAATGACTCTGTTATAGTGAACTTAATATCCCCAATTTCTACCTCTGATCCATCAAATGACCTAGCAAATGATTTCGTGATTTCTTTGTGGAATCCATTGAATTTTTCTACAAAGCTCAACCACCCAACTTGCTGTAATAACCCTTTAACTTGTGGGTATCCTTCTAAGTATTTGATCCCAATCGGCTCCGTTCTCACAATTAGTCCCATTTCTCCTTGGTACAGATTGCTTCCTTTCCTTAGCTTAGGTCTACTGCTCTGTCTCTGATCCTGTGTCTGAAGAAAGAGTAGCTGCGGAGGTATGTTTTTCCCTTAAAATGACTTCTCTATTTCTACAGATGAACTAGCTATAGAATATAATGGCAGTAAGTGAATGTGGTGGTGAATGAACAAGGTAATGGCAAATGATGAAAATGATAGGGTTGAGGGTTTGATATGGAATGAAATACCGCGAAGAGATTTATGATGATTTTCAAAATCATCAATAAATGATACGATCTAAGAACGTGACATAATAGGTCACATCTAAGTTTTGACCATTAATCATTTAATTAATGATGAACCGTTATGGAGCGGAATGTAAGGGATATGGTCGAGGTGTTTTTATGATAAGGAAGGATCAATTCGAATGATAGATCAACTTAAAAACATATGATTTAAGCATATTGTATTTTTCATGTTTTGCTATCAAAATAACTTTGCACAATTTAACTCAGACCTTTTGATTTTGCTGCTTGTTGTGTTTGTCCTTCATTTTGAAAATTTTTGATCTTTTAAGCTCCGTAATCTTCTTTGACTATCATCCTTTGTTTATTGAAGTAGGCTTGCAGAGTCAATTAGCTGCAGACCAGAGTTGGCTATAGAAAAGGAATCTACAGAATGTACCTGATTTTTTTTTTTATGAAATATGGATATGGAATGGAATGAGATGGATCATGAGTGTGGAATGGAACGAGATGGATCATGAGTATGGAATGGAATGAGATGGATGTAGTGAAATATGGGATGGAATGAAATATGAATGAAGTGAATTATGGAATGAAAAATGAATATGCAACTTGTGATTAGTTGCAGGAAAAGAACAATTGAAAGTATAGGGTGTCAGAAAAATTTTGATTTTCACCATGCACTTTCTGTATAAATATGCCAATCACTGATTGGTTTTCATATTATATATATATATATATATATATATATATATATATATATATATATATATATATATATATATTATTTATTTATTTATTAAATAAAAATACAACTAAGTTAGTGAAGAAGAAGAATTCTTCTTCACTAACTTCATATCAATGTTATCTTGGAATTTCTTGACAAATTCTTCTCTTGAAAGTGGCTTATGATACAATTTCATTCTGTGTCCATTTAAAAGAAATGCTACCTTCCCTTCATCTATTGTCTTGATTTTTATTGCTCAACTTTCGAATATTTTCACAATTTCATATGGCCTAAGCCAATGAGTTTGAAATTTACCTTGAAAATCCTTGAATTTTGACTAAAACAAGAGTGCCTAGTCACCTTATTTAAATTTATTTTCTTTGATATACTTCTCATGCCATCTAGTCCTTTGCTGTTGGACTATGCTTGTTATTTAGACTGCATCTTGTCTGACCTCATCCAATTCATTAATTTTCTCCAGTCTGTGCTTTTGTGCTTCTGTCAAATCAAGTCCTAATTGGACTGCCATTTTGAAAGTTTGGATCTGAAACTCTATGGGAAACAAGACTTGTTTTCCATAAACAAGTTCATAAGGGGTGTGTCCCGTTGTGTTTCTCCATGTAGTTCTGTAGGCCCATAAGGCTTCAGGAAGCCTTTCTGCCCAATCTCTTCTATGTAAATGAACAATCTTTGTAAGGATCCCTTCAATCACCTTATTGGTAGATTCCACTTGGCCATTTTCTTGTGGATGGTAGGGAGTGGATTTCCTGTGTCTGATTTTGTACTTCTCTACCATTGTTCCACAATTTTTGATGTGAATTGAGCTCCTTGATCTGTAACAATTTCTCTTGGGACACCAAAATGAGTAAAAATATCCTCAAAAAGAAAATTAACTACAGATGCTTCATTAGCAGAAAGTAATTCCTTGGCTTCTACCCATTTGGTAACATAATCAGTGCAAAATAAGATATACTTCTTTTGTTTTGACAGAGGATTAATAGGTCCTACAAAATCCAAAGCCCATTTCTCAAAAGGTTCAATATGTACCTGAGGTTGTAATGGAATTTCACCTAAAGGGGAAGGTTTCCCTACCCTTTGGCATCTGTCACACCTTTTGACATACTCTTTAGCATCTTTAAAGAGGGATGGCCAATAATATCCTAGATGAAGGATCTTATAAGTTGTCCTCTTATCAGCAAAGTGTCCACCATAAGGTTCATCATGACATGCCTTGAGAATCTCAGACATCTCATCTTCTCGAACACATCTTCTGATAATAAAGTCTGGACCTATCTTGTATAATTCATTAGCAATCCATGAATAATTTGCACTGTCATAAATGATTTTTCTTTTATCTCTTGCATTCATAATTGAAGGAAATTTTCCTGAAACTAGATAATTGGCAATGTCAGCAAACCAGGGAGTTTGAGTAGTGATTTCAAAGAGATATTAATCAGGGAATTTGTCTTCAAATGGAGTATTGTCTTTAATTTTTTGGAGTCTAGATAGGAAATCCGCCACTGTATTTTGTTTTCCAGGCCTATCTAGAATGGTGATGTTAAATTATTGTAAAAGTAATAACTATCTTATGAATCTGCCATTAGTAATTGATTTATTCATTAAATACCTAATTGCAGAGTGATCTGCGTGAACAAAAGTTTCATAGCCTGTTATATAATGTCTGAATTTATTTATAGCATGAACAATAGCTAAGAACTATTTTTCAGTTACAGTATAATTCAACTCTGAAGGAGTCAAATTTTTACTTGTATAGTAGATGGCATAAGGGATCAGGTCTTTTTGTCCTAGCACAACTCCTAAAGCTGTATCTGAGGCATATGTCGAGATATGAAAAGGTAATTTCCAGTTAGGTCCCCTTAAAATAGGTGCTTCAAAAATTTTTGTTTTCAGGGTTTCAAATGCTAACTGGCAGTCAGGATTCCAATTGAATTCATAGTCCTTGGTGAGTAGTTTGAAAAGTGGAGATGCTATCTTGATGAAGTTTTCTATAAATATTCTATAGTATCCAGTAAATCCTAGAAAACTCCTAACATCTTTCTGACAACTTGGAACTAATAGTCTAGAGATGAATTCAACTTTTGACTCATCAACTCTAATCCCATCTCCTGAAATATGATGTCCTAAGACAATCCCTTTAGTAAACATCATGAAACATTTTTCATGACTTAATGAAAGGTTTGCTTCTTTACACCTTTGTAGAACCTTTTACAAGTTTTCGAAGGCTTCTTCAAATGTGTTTCCATAGACTGTGAAGTCATCCATGTATACATATACACAGTCATGTATTAGATCTGAAAAGATTCCCAATAATGCCCTTTGGAATGTTGCAGGTGCATTGCACAATCCAAAAGGCAATACTCGGTAAGCACAGGTACCCCAAGGACAAGTAACTGTGGTTTTATTTTGATCCTCAAGTGCAACTTGAATTTGATTATAACCACTGAAACCATCCAAAAATGAAAAGTACTTTTTGCTTGCTAATGTATCTAACACCTGATCTATGAAAGGTAAAGGAAAATGATCTTAAAGAGTAGCTTTGTTTAATTCTCGGTAGTCAATGCATACCCTCCATTTACCATTTTTCTTGGGTACAATCACCAAAGGAGAAACCCACTGTCTATCTGAAATGGGATAAATAAATTTGACATTTAACAATTTCTACAACTCTTCTTTAACAATTTCCCTAAGATTTGGATTCATCCTTCTCTGAGGCTGTCTGATTGGTTTACAATTTTCCTCTATGTAGATATGATAAGTGCAAGTCTAAGGGTTAATCCCTTTCATATCAGTGTACTCCCATGCATATGCGGAAGGATGTCTCTGTAATATTTTGACTAGCTTTTCCTGTTGAAATTTTTTTAGGTTTTTGTTTATGTTTAAAGTTTTTCCTGGAAATATCTCAATTGTAGAGCTGCAAAATTCTTCCATGGAGTAAAGAGATATTTGTCTTGATGACAAAAACTCAATATTGGATTCTTCTTGAAATTTTTCATGTTTGTATTCTGAAGAAGATTCATGATTTTATAAGGTATTCAAAATCTAACTATCTTCACTAATTTCTGAAATAGTGAAGAGAGGTTGTATATCTTCTTCGTCATTAATCCATTGAGTATAATCTATTTCTATGATTTTTCTTGCTGGAGGATACAAAGTAAATTTCTTGGTTGAACTACCATCAGAGATGTACATATCACCAGATCTATAGCTAATGAAGGCATCAACTGTAGCTAACCAAGGTCTTCCTAGTATAATAGGATGTCCTCCTAGATCATTTTTAGGAGTTAGGATCATGAAATCCACAGGATACTCCCAAGAATCTAAGGACACTTAAATATCTTCTAATACCCCATCTGGTTTGATTACAGTTCTATCTGCTAATTGTAGTAGTGTGGGTGTATAAAGAAGATTAGGAAGCTTTAGTTTTTCCATGGTCTGCCTACTCATGATATTTATTGTTGCTCCAAGATCAATTAATGTGTTTGGTATTTCAATTCCATTGATATGTGTTTTGACAACTGGATTTCTGGGATCTAAATATTTGGGAATAGCAATCTTTCCCATCATTATGTCTGCTATTTTTCCTACCAGTTGTATTATTTTTATCTCTTTTATTTTTCTTCTTGGTTTTTTCATATTCAACTCCTTTATTGTTTTTGCTAAGATTGGGATCTCCTTGATAGCTTTTAATAATGGAATCTTAATACAAACATTTATCAGTTCATCTAGGAAATCATAGTTAGGTATTACAATTTGTTTCTCTACACTTTTATCAATTTGTAATATTTCAGGAAAAGGAGGTGTAGTAGTAGATGTTGATGGCCGCTCTAACATAGGAGTTGAAATTATTGGTTCTTTCTGTTTTTCTTTTTCAATATTTTGGTCTTGAAGAGATGTGCTTTCTTCAAGACTTTTATTTACCCGTAGAGAATCTTCCTCAGAATTGTTTTGTTTTTATATAACTACAAAAGGCTTCTTCCTTTCAAGTATTCTTCCAGACCTAAGTTGAACATCATTAAGTTCTAAATGAGTAATCAAATAGGTTGCAAATTGTTGTCCTTCTATCATATATGTATTCTGAGCATTTTTATTGTTAGGGTTTGGTATTGGCTGGGCAGGTAACTGGTTTGGTTTTCGATGAAATGGTAATGGAAGTGGTGGATTTTGATTTTGATTTTGATGTTGTGGATTCTGCTGAGGATTTTGTTGAGGAGGAAAATTTGGATATGATGGATATGATGGATAAGATGGTGGATATTGATAATACTCAGAGAACCTTCCATAAGGATTTTGTGTTCCTTGAGCCCAAGGTTGAGATTGATTTTGAAATTGGGGCCAAGGTTGCTGCCAAGAATTCCAATTTTGTGGGGGTTGATTATTTATTTGATTATTAAACCCTTGTGTTTGAGGTCCCTTCCAAGGTCTTCTAGAGACAAAATTAAGAGATTCTATGGAATTTGTGGTTGTTTCTTCTTGAAAGAGAACTTTAAGGCCAGGGATTGAGGGAAAATCCTTGGTCTCATTATTTTCTGAACAAATTGCACAAGTCTCTATTAATTTTTCATCCAAAGGGCAGTCTCTTAAGGCATGCTTCTTCCTACATTTGGGACAAAAGATTGCTAAGGCATCAGTTTCGGCTTTCTGCTTGTTTTGTAATTTAAGGGTGTCTATTTGCTCACTAAGACTCCCTAGAATATCAGTTTTGAATTCATGAAGAATATTCCCTATTTCTTCCCTACTTACTGTTCTAGTTGCAGATTTGCTTGCCCTTGCAAGAGTAGGGTCTCTTGTTCCTTTCAAGATTTTAGATTTTCCTCTTGAGAGATTAATACATAGCTCTGCTATATTAGGTAATGAAAGTTGAGATATATCTCCTTTCCCCATCATGTTAAGGATATCTATCCATTCATCCCTAATTGTTTTCAACAAAAGAGCTTTCAAAGTGTCTTGATCTAAGTTTTGCATTTTTGCTCTTTTAATGTTATAGTTAAATTTTTCAAGTAAATCTTCTAGATTTTCATCCTCTTTTTGCATCATCTTGAACACTTCTTCCTTATGGTTAATTGGTATACAATAATCCAGATATCTGTCTAGAAATTCTTTCCTCATATCATTCCATGTTCCTATAGACCCAGTGATTAGACTCATAAACCATTTTAATGCTGCTCCTTTCAATGTTGAAGGGAATAGTTTAAGTTTTTGAGCATCCTCAAGATAATCATAAGTTCTACATAGAACTTCAAATTCAAATAAGAATGTCTCAGGGTCTTCACTTTTTAGTCCATGAAAATTTGGAAGAACAGAGGGTGAGATATTTTTCATGGTAGCATTTGTTTCTTCATCTATTATAGGGAATCCAAAGGAGATTTCAATTCCCCCTCTACCTCTATTTCCTTCTGCATTTCCTCTACCTCTACCTCCTTTTGCATTTGCTCTTCCCCTTCCTCTGTCTCCTCCTCTACCTCTACCTCCTCCAAATAGTAAGTTTTCTCCATTAAATATTTCTCCTTCCCCTTCTGCTCCTTCTGCCATGATAGATTCCTCCGAACTAATATAAGGTTCAGTATGGAGAACCAATTGTTTTTCTGGTTCTTCTATCAAGGGTATATTGAAGAAGAATTCCTCCTCTTCCTCTTTCGTAGGGATTTGTAATTCTTCTGCTGGAATATATTCTCCCGTGGAAGTGAAAAAGGTTATCCCTTCTGTAGGAGTCCTTCGATCTTCTTCCTCTAGAATTGCTTTAGTGGATGAAGTGGGAGATCTTCATGATTGGATATCTGATCTTGAAACTTCTAGAAGCCTATGACCAGTATAGTATGGAATATGGGTTTGAGTTGGAGGTGTGCTACTTCTTGGTCTTGGTGGAGTGAGTGGTGTTGTGGGAATTAAGCTTCTACCTCTTATAAATCTACCCCTAGAATCTCTTTCTCTATGAATGTCATTGTTTTTGGGATGCAAGAAATAAGGCTACCTAGTTACACTTCCCCAGAAACGACGCCAAAACGTTTAGTCAATTTAGTGTCCTAAATTGTTAACATAAATTATCGACCAGGGCTAGTAAACTAATGAAGTGTAGTGCACTGTATGTGCCTAAGTATCCTTTTCTTACTTCATTGTTTTAGTGTTTTGTTGATGTTTTTGGGGTTTTTATGTTTTGGTTCTTAGTATTTTGTTCTATACTAAAAATATGAAGTTAAATCTATGTAAAGAGGAAAAACAGGAAAACGTTAATGAATAAATGAAAATAGAGTTTATTTGCAAGTTCTGTTCTTAACTAGAAAATAATGAAAACAAGGAGTCCTAATCCATGGATATTACAACTTTTAAATGAACATTCATGAAATGAAAAGTAACTCAAAACACTACAACTCAATCTGATTCATTCAATTAGAGGTTTATTGGAAGAGCTTGAGAAAAATATTAATTCTAGTCCAATGAGGATCTCCTAAAACATAAAAGGAAATGCTGAAATAATCAGTAATTTAGAACATTACAGAGAAATCTCATTCATTTGATAAAGGTTTATTGGAAGATCTTGAGAAAAAGATTAGCTATAATGTATTAAGGATCTCCTATGAAATGCTAAAACAACTTATAACATTACAACTAAATCTCATTCATTTTATAAAGGTTTATTAAAAGAGCTTGAGAAAGAGATTAACTATAATGTGATAAGGATATTCTATGAAACGAAAGAATCAATAACTCATAATATGACAACTAAATCTCATTCGTGAATTAAAGATTTATTGGAAGAGCTTTTGAAAGAGACTAATTGCAGTATAATGATGATCTTCTATTTAACTAAATAACAGAAAGTGAAATGCTAATAACTCAGAATATTACAACTGAATCCCATTCATTTAATAGAGATTTATTGGAAGAGCTTGTGAAAGAGACTAATTACAATAAATTGAGGATCCTTTAACTAAGCAGATGACATGACACGAAATGCTAAAACACTATGATTTAAGAAAGCAATCTAAGTAAGGAAAGACGATAAAACAAAATTGAAAATAACTTAGCTAGAAAACATGTAAACACCTCCTCGAATAGCGGGGGCCCTCTGCTACCAATTCGGTATTAATCCTTTAGCTCCTTAAGATTGTATTCAAAACAACATCAAGGCTAAACTCCTTTTATTAACACAGTGCTTGAAAATAGGGTATCACTGTAATGATAAAATATGTATCAACCGTCCCTTTTCGGTATTACAGAGCTTAATTTATATGCAAATTCATAACTAACATCGAACAAAAATAGGTACAGGTGTAATGTTAAAGTAAAAATTGAATTGAAACTCTTTTGGGACTCGTGATTTGCTGTAAAGCAAATCAGGAGTCCTAATTCTTGTAGAAAATAGTTTCTTTGACATTTTCTTTGACCATGGGCTTAGACACTTCCAGCTATCGATTCAATCCTCGTGGATAAGAAGGAACCATGTAGGGAAGATTTGGAATCCACCCATGTGTGCCTTTTCTCTAGCTGACACATGTAACATACTTAAACACAAAAATAGTTGCGGAACGCTTGACTGGCTATAGAATGCCTGTATTCTGTAGCTAAACTGTTCAAAAATTATTAAGACAACAAAAATCATGAAAGTACAATAAGTTAATCATTTGTATGCAACCTTTAAGCAATCTTAATCATTCTCATTGATCTTTAGGTTTATGAAATGATAAAGAAATGATGAAATGAGGTGAAATTTGGCAAAAGAGAAGACAATTTCAGGGCTCAACAACCATTCCCTTCTAGTGAAAGCCAAACTATTGATATTATTTAATTGGTCCATTATAACCTATTTGATATGTTGTTCGTAACATCATTGGGAGGATACTTATATTATGCAATATTTGTGGATGAATTCTCACGAAAAACATGGATCTATTTCTTGAAGATTAAGGATGAAGTTTTCAAATGGTTTAGTTATTTCAAAGAATTGGTGGAAAATCAAACAGGGAAGAAAATAAAGATATTTAGGATCGACAATGGAACCGAATATGAATCAAATTAATTCAATGAATTTTTAAGAGAGTTTGGAATTAAGAGGGAAACAATTGTTCCATACACTCCTAAGAAAAATAACGTTGCTGAAAGGAAGAAACAAACAATCATGGAAGCCACCTATGCCATGCTCCATGATCAAGGCCTACCAAAGCTCTTATGGGGAGAAGTTTCCAACACATTTGTATATGTTAAAAATAGGAGCCCACATCAAGCATTGGATTTCAAGACACCCAAAGAAGTTTTCATTGGTAAGAAACCCAATGTTTCTCATTTTAAAATGTTTGGAAGGAAAATGGTGATGCTGCGGAAAAACAGGATGAACCTCCGACAGATGAGCCTATGCTCGATGTTGATTATTTGATGGATATTATTGATCCACCTCTTGGTGATCTCTTTTCCTCAAGGAAACGAACCCTATGGCTCAAAAATACTCTCGAAGATGTTGAAAGATATACTACTCCAAGAGGGAGATTTCATGAAAGTAAGAAGTTGAACAGGTACCAAGGATATTTGGCTGGTATGAGTACTATTGTTCAAGCTGAACCATGCACGTTCAAAGAATATGTAAAGCAACAAGTAAGGAAGAATGCGATGAATGGTGAGTATGAATCAATCATGAAGAATGATGTTTGGGAAGTGATTCGTAGACCCAAGGACAAGTTTGTGGTCACTTCTAAATGGATTTACAAAATCAAACATGGAGCTGATGAGAGTGCTGAAAAATATAAGGCCAGGTTTGTTGCTCGAGGCTTATCTCAAAAAGGAGTAGTGACTCCTATGACGAGATAAATACACCGGTTTCCCTATATATCACTATCTAATATATTATTTCTCTCGCTACCTCTCAAGTATGGAGCCTACATAAAATGAATGTTAAGACTGTTTTCTTGCATGGCTTACTTAAGGAGGAAGCCTACTTGGAAAAAACTCATGGGCTCAAAGTTCAAGATCGAAGGAAACATGTATGCAAGTTGAAGAAATCCCTCTATGGGCTAAAGCAAGCCCCTAGGGCTTTGTATGAGAGGATTGATAACTATCTTATGAAGCTAGGATTTAAAAAGAGTGATGTTGATCCTAACCTATACTTCAAGGTTGAAAAGAACATGCCTCTCATTTTGGTATTTTATGTAGATGATCTCTTTCTGATAGGTGCATACCCTCTCATTTATCAATGCAATTGGGAGTTGGATTCTTAGTTCGAGATGAAGGACCTAGGTTTGATGCACTACTTCCTAGGCTTGGAGGTTTGGAAAAAGCCAGATGAGATTTTCCTTTCTCAAGGAAAATACTTTGTGAAGTTTCTCGAGAGATGTGGGGTATACTCTGATCGAAATCAACTTAAATAAGTTACGAGGAAGTGTTGCTGGGCCCGAATTGAAAAATACTTATGAATATATACAACTTGTGAGGGCCTTGATTTTCTTGGTAAACTCTTGTCCATACATATGATTCATTGAGAATACGTTGAGTCAATTTATGGTCAAGCCTCATCACATACATTGGATTGCTGGTAAGAATCTCTTGAGATACCTCTATGGCACAATCAACTATGGACTTAGATACAATGTCGGGAATTTGAGCCTACATGGATATACTGTTGCTGACTAGGTTAGCAGTGTGGTGGATCATAAAAGCACGTAAGGATGTTTCTTCTCGTTGGGGTCAGCTTCAGTTTCTTGGATTAGAAAGAAGCAAAAAACAATTTCTTTAGGCACCGGTGAGGCCAAATACATTGCATCTAGTATGGATTGTGTGACATTGTTTGGTTGAGGAAGCTATTTAGTGAATATTTGAGCACGTGTTTGATACCACTGTGATATTTTGCGACAACTAGAGTGGGATTCTCCTTTCAGAGAATCAAGTGTTCCATGATCACTCCAAGCACATTGATATCATGTTACACTTTATCTAGGATATTGTACAATGAGGAGCAATGAGGCTCCAACACATCAGGACTAATGAGTAGGTCACACATCCTCACAAATCCCTTAGGGAAGGTAAAATTCTTAGCCTTCTAAGAGAGATTTGGAGTCATGGAAAGATCCTCCCATGAGGGTCCCACTTGAGTTGGAAATTGAGCTTTGAGAGCATCTGGGGGCTTGGGGTACTTCCTGGAGCTATGAGCGGCGATAGGGTGAGTGGTTCACCTTCCCCTATTGGTGCAATATGTACAGGGTGAGTGGTTCACCTTCCCCTATGATTGATGACACATGTGTGTAGGGTCAGTGGTTCACCTTCCCCTATGATTGAAATATTCATAGGATGAGTGGTTCACCTTCTCTTATGGCATGTGATCAGTATCAGTGGCTCACATTCTCCTGCTAATGCTATAACATACATCCTACCCATGTAGTCTGGGACTCATGGGAAGTACCTCTCATCTGACCAATGAGTTGGGAAAAGTGGATAGGGACCATAACACTATAGATGGACGCATCATGTATTGTCGTACTCCCTATGTCTAGGATTCACGGTGTTCAAAAAATTAATATGTGATTAATTCTAATTGAGGTTCTACCTCTAAACTGTATTTTTTCAATGGAGAGTGGTAAGGTCTTGTGACTAACTCTCGATCGATTCTTCTTCATTATCTATATCAGTGTTGATAAAATCTAAGATGAGATACAACGATGGTACATGATGAAAATATGACATGATTATTGATGATGATAGATGGATTGGAAGGTGGAATTCTCCCTAGTTGAGAGGGGGTGTTAAAATTGGAAAGTAGGGCCAAATTCCACTTTAGAAAACTCATTTGATGGAGATGATGATTGCATTGAATTCCTCTTTTCAAGAGGACCAAAATTAATCTAAAGATCATCAAATTTGGATAAGCACAACTGTGTATTTGAATTTATGCCCACACATGTGTAAATTGTCAAGGTCAACCACATCATCATGTAGGCTCATGAAGCCCAAAAGACATGTCACTTTACCATCAATGCCTTGTATAAATATAAGTGACCTCTCACCTCATTTGGAATCATTATCACACATAGATTATTCTCTCTCGTTCTCTCATTGGTTCGTGAAACTATTGGGCATATTCTTTCTCTCACACGTGTGGCAAGGAGGATGAATTTCAGACAAAATTACATGGCCAAAAGTTTCATTCTTTCCTATAGTTTGAACAACGTTGACTTTGAATTTCCAGACATATTTTTAGTTTTATCTTTCGGAAAATTTTCTGTTTGGGTAGGCCACACTATTTGGCATAGAGACATAGGTGTTATGAGCACTTTCATTGCAGAGATAAATTGCAGGTTGAACTTAGACTTTAGGACAAAGTTTGACCAAGTCTGAGAGTTGAGTTTGTGATTTTTTAAGGTTGAATTTGACGTTTTCTTCATGCCAAGTTTGATTGGGTATGAACTAGTTTCTTTAAGGACATTTTTCTTCTACTTTGAATCGTGTTGAATTTTTTGTTAGGGCTGAATTTGACTACAGTTGATTGCAGATTTGATAGGGTGGTTTTGAATTTGATTTGGCAAGTCAACCTTGACATTTTGTACTCTCTTTTTTTTCTGAACATTTGATATAATAATAAGAAGAATTGATCAAAGGGTTTTCCCCATCTTGAGGTTTTTCCCTACCATCTGCCAAATTCGATGTCCTCTTGTCTTGATTTTCCTTTTTCATTTTTGTTAGTCATGTTCTATATACAATTAATATTAATGTGATTTCTATTGGAATATTAAAATTGGAAATTGTCATTGGTTTACTAAATAAAATTCAAGTAATTTTGCTAAGCATAGAACATACCATTTTCAACTAAAATTAATAGGCCCTCCTTCAATTACTTATTGGGTGGGGTGGAGCCGGGAGATATACGAACTAATGCTATAATGTCTATGTCAACATATAAATTGATTGGATGGTTAAAATGACCACAACGTGAACTAAACTAGAGAAGAGTGTCCTACCTCCTTTGAATTTGTAGAAACAAACAAGAATATGATGTCCACGATGTAAATCTAATGAAATTATCCTGTAGAGAAGTCGCTTTGAGGTGACTAGATTCACAAAGTACTTTTTCATATCCGCAAAGTGAGGGAGGGCTAAATAAGATTGATTCATGACCATATTATAGTGTGGTAGTAACATGTCATCTGTCCATGTAAACCTCAACACCGCCAAGTAACATGGATTATAATTTCTGTGTGAAAGGACTTCAATTTTATTGCAAAAATACAAAAAAAAATTACAAGAAAATGAGTGGGTTCCTTAAGCTATCAATTTACAGTTTTAGTAGATAAGGTTTGAACTATTAATTAGAGATTTGAACTGCTTTGTAATTAATTCAATGTATTTATTTTTTAGTTGATATTTTTAGGGAGAATATCGTGCAAATGGATTTTATCCAAAATTGGACAAATTCGATCCTTTGAATCAGATTTGAATGATTGTATGAAAAATATTTATGTAGGTTTTGAGTGCGTGAATGAGGATTTTGGCTGTAAAATAATTGAATTGAGAAAATTTTGATTTCCTCTATATCTCTGTGAAATATAGGCGTGACTGTCAAATCTTGGAGGTTTTATTTTCCTTAGAAATATGTTTGAGTTTGTTAATTACAGTTTGAGCTCTGTCTAATTGAATTCTCTGTGTGTTAAATTGTATATGAACATGGATACCATTCGATAAAAGAAGATCGACAGATATCGCATAGAAATATGCACACTTAATAACTTGGCTAACGGACGCGATATTTCATAAATTCGAAAGAGATAAGTTTGAAGGTTGAATGACTGAAACTTCAAAGAAGTTCCAAGAAGAATTTTCAATCGAGACAGAAGAAGTGATCTCGAGATTTGAGAAATTGTCCCTAACACCCACAACCAGCCCACCATTTGTGGTATCAGAGCAACCTTTAGACATTGAGCAAGATCTCAAAGATCAGGAAAAGAAATCCAACATGGCTGTCAGAGTTGGAAGAGGAGGTGGTGCTGGTCGATGAAGAGTAAGACCAGTTTCAAATGCTGAAGTGCTGGAAGCTATGCAACAAATGCAAGCTAGATTAAAAGTAATGGAAATGGGAAATCAAAAAGATGCAGACGTTGGAGATGTCAGTGAGCTTGAAGTTGAAGCTGCAGAAGAGGGGGAACCTGCAGAAGTTACTCCTGAAATGAGATTTTTTAAATCAGTGTTGGGATCCACATCTAAACCCAGACTTGAATTTTCATTTTTTACAGGAGGCTTAAACCCAGAGGAGTTGATAGATTGGGTTAATGACATGGATAAGTTCTTTGATTAGGAAGAAATGGAAGAAGGAAAAAGGGTGAAATTTGTTGTCACAAAATTGGAAGGACATGCAGCACTTTGGTGGGATGGAGTGCAGGCAGAAAGAAGGAGACTTGGTAAGCAACTAATAAAAAATTGGAACAGGATGGTGGCAAAGTTGAGAGGTAAGTTTTTGCCAAGTGATTATCAACTTTCATTATTTAGACATATGCAGAATCTTAGACAGAGGTTAATGGAAATAAAAGAATATAAAGAGGAATTTTACAAAGTGAGCATAAGAGCAGGGCAAATTCAAGATACAACAGAGAATATTGCAAGATATATGAATGGTCTCAGAATGGAGATACAAGATGAGATAATTCTATTGTCTCCCAAAAAAATGGAAGAGGCATATCAGATGGCCTTGAAGGTTGAAGAAAAACTCATGAGGAAGCAATCTGCCAGAGGTAGAGGTACTTTCCGAGGAAGAGGAAGTCAAGGTGGTGGAGGAAGATCTAAAACACCTAGAGAAGGAACTAGCAGCAACTCAAGTCAAAATACACCCACAGAAGGTGATGGAAGTGGAAGAAGGCATTTTTCTAGGGGAGGAGGAGGCAGAGGTAGAGGAAGAGAAATCAGATGTTATAGATGTAATAAGCTGGGACATCGAGCTTATGAATGTCTAGAGAATGTGGGGACAAATCAGAGAAATGTAATTGTTGCTCAGAGTGAAGAGGAAGCAACAAAAGTTCCAGAAGCAGAGAATATACTAGAGAAAGGAGAATCTTTGGTAGTCAACAAAGTTCTATTAAAACCAACAGAGGAAGTTGTTGAACCAACACAAAGAAAGAATTTGTTTATAAGTGTATGAAAAGTTCAAGGGAAATGCTGTCAAATGATAGTTGATAGTGGCAACACTGATAATTTGGTCTCTACAGAAGTGGTGGAGAAATTGAAATTGAAGATAAAGAAACATCCAACACCCTACAAGGTGTCATGGCTTCAAAAAGGATATCAGCTGTTAGTGAATGAACAGTGTGAAGTGGAGTTCTAGTTGGGCAGCTACAAAGACAAAATTATGTTTGATGTGATGTCTATTGACGTATGTCACATATTGTTGGGTAGAACTTGGCAGTATGACAGAGGAGCTATGCATGATGGAAAAAATAACACATACAAGTTTTGTAAATATGGTGTAAATCATACATTGTTGCCTATAGAAGAAGAAGATGCATCAAGAAGACCTGATTTGAAATCTTTATTACTGAGTGGAAAATAATACCTGCAATAGATTGAAGATGATGAGGTAAACTTCGCATTAATTTGAAAACCCAAAGTAGTGATTACTTCCTCTAAAATTTCTGATTTACCAATTGAAATTCAGGAGATGCTGGAAAATCACTGTGATACCATTGTAGATGATTTTCCTAATGAATTACCACCTATTAGAAATACCACCCATCATATATATTTGATTCCAGGAGAAAATTTTCCAAATAAAGCAGCATACAGGATGAATCCCACAGAAAATGAAGAAATCAGGAAGCAGGTGCAGGAACTGTTAGATAAAGGACTGTTAAGAGAGAGTTTGAGTCCTTGTGCAGTGCCAACAGTGTTGAGTCCAAGAAAATATGGAGGCTGGAGAACGTTTACTGACTCAAGAGAAATCAACAAAATAACAATCAGGTATAGATTTCCTTTACCTAGAATTGAAGATTTGATGGATTGTTTAAGTGGGGAAAGATATTTTACAAAATTGGATTTAAAGAGTAGCTATCATCAAATTAGGATAAGGGAAGGAGATGAATGGAATACAACCTTTAAAACAAATGAAGGGTTGTATGAATGGATGGTAATGCCGTTTGGATTATCAAATGATCCTAGTACATTTATGAGGCTTATGAAAGAAGTACTGAGAGAATTTATTGGTAAATTTGTAAAAGGTAATTTGGATGATATATTAATCTATAAAAAATTTAAAGAAGAACACATGAGACATATGAATTATGTCTTAAGGAAGTTGCATCAAGAAAATTTGTTGGTAAATTTAAAAAAGTGTTCATTCATGAAGAAAGAGTTGATATATTTAGGCTTTTTTGTTTCTACTGATGGATTGAAAATGGATCCAGAAAAGATAAAGGAAATCATAGAATGGCCTTCACCTAAGAGTGTTTTTGAGGTAAGAAGTTTCCATGGTCTTGCTAGTTTTTATAGAAAATTCATAAGGAATTTTAGTAAGATCAATGCTCCTATTGTTGACACTATAAAAAAGGACACACAACCATTTAGATGGACTGATGAAGCAAAGAAAATTTTTTAGTTGTTGAAACAAAAGATAACAGAAAAACCCATCTTAGTTTTGCCTGATTTTAAGAAACCTTTTCAAGTGAAATGTGATGCCAGTGGGGAAGATATTGGAGCTGTGTTAAGTAAAGAAGACAAACCTATAGCTTACTTCAGTGAAAAAATGAATGAGACAAGACGGAAGTATTCTTCTTATGACAAGGAATTTTATGTAGTTGTGCAGACATTAAAGAAGTGGAGGCATTACTTGATGTCTAAAGAGTTTGTGCTTTATTCAGACAATCATGCATTGTAGTACATTATGCAACAACCAAAACTGAATCAGAAACATGAAAAATGGGTAGAATATCTTCAAATTTTATTTTTTTTATTAAAACATATAAATGGCCAAGAAAAAAAAGTAGCAGATGCCTTGAGTAGACAAAGAATTTTAGTTCAAGAAAGTCAAATTCAAGTGTTGGGTTTTTATTTTCTTAAAGAATTGTATAAGATAGATTTGGATTTTAAAGAGGCATTTGGAGCATGCAATAATCCTATTTTTTTGGACAGAAGTAAGTCGCTGGACTTTTTATTGCAAGAAGGTTTGCTATTTAAAAGGAATTAGCTGTGCATACCAAATTGTTCTATGAGAGAAAATTTAATTAAGGAGAAACATAGTGGTGGACTTGGTGGACACTTTGGTGCAGAAAAGACTTATGAACAACTGATTCATTTTTATTTTTGGCCAAATATGAAATCTGAAGTGGAGAAATATGTGCGAAATTGTAAAGTTTGTCAGTATGCAAAAGGAAGGAGTCAAAACACAGGTTTGTATGTTCCATTACCTATTCCAGATAGACCTTGGGATATGGTAAGTATGGATTTTATTTTGGGTTTACCTAAAACACAGAGAGGGAATGATGCAATTTATGTTGTATATGACAGATTTTCTAAAATGGCACATTTTATTCCATTTTATAAAACCAGTGATGCTACTCATGTTGCTAATTTGTTTTTCAAAGAGATTGTAAGGTTGCATGGCTTACCTAAAATAATTGTCTCTGATAGGGACACCAGATTTGTTGGTCATTTTTGGAGGACACTGTGGAAAAATCTTGGTACTAAACTGAGTTTCAGCTCAGCTTATCACCCTCATACTGATGGACAGACTGAGGTGGTGAACAGTAACCTTGGTAATCTTTTGAGAAGCCTTGTAGGTGAACATCCTAGACAGTGGGATCAGATTTTGGCACAGGTTGAATATGCTTATAATGACTCTCCTAACAGGAGTACAGGGTAGAGTTCATTCCATATAGTTTATGGAATGAACCCAAGAGGAGTGTATGAACTAAGAAATTTGGGAAAGGCAGAGATGAAAAGTGCTAAAGGAGAAGATTTTGCTTCAAAAATTCAAGAAATACATGAACAGGTAAAACAACAGTTACAGGACAGCAACATCAAGTACAAGAGTAGAGCAGATTTGAAGAAGAGAGAAGTTAACTTTGAGGTTGGAGATTTGGTTCTAGCACACCGGAGAAAGGAAATATTTCCAAAAAAGGACGTATAACAAGTTGAAATTTAAGAAATTGGACCATGCAGAGTATTGAGATAATTTTATGTAAATGCATATGAAATTGAATTACCCCCTAACATTGGAATATCTCCAATTTTCAATGTTGTTGATTTGTACAGGTATGAAGACGAAGACACAAATGATACAATTGAAGGCAAAGAAGATATTGATTGGTTGAAACAATTATCCACAACAAAAACATTTCATCCAGAGAATATTTTAGACAAAATATTGTCTAAGAAGACAAGAGGACAAGAGTATTTTCAGTATTTGGTTAAGTGGAAAGATCAACCAATTGCAGAGGCTACTTGGATGATAGATACCATGCTACAGAAATTGGGTAGTTTTGTAGGGGAGCTCATGGACAGGATCCCATGAAGAATTTTTTCCTGAGGAGTCTCTGATGCAGGAGCATGAGGCCTCGAGGAAAAGGACTTGAATTTTATTCCAAAAATACAAAAAAAATATTTACAAGCAAAGGAGTTGGTTCCTTTAGCTGTCAATTTATAGTTTTAGTAGATAGGATTTGAACTATTAATTAGAGATTTGAATTGCTTTGTAATTAATTCAATGTATTTAGTTTTTAGTTGATATTTTTAGGGAGAATATCATGCAAAGGGATTTTATCCAAAATTGGACAAATTCGATCCTTTGAATCGGATTTGAATGATTGTATGAACAATATTTATGTAAGTTTTGAATGCATGGATGAGGATTTTGGCTGTAGAATAATTGAATTGAGGAAATTTTGATTTCCTCTGTATCTCTGTGAAATATAGGTGTGACTGTCAAATCTTGGAGGTTTTATTTTCCTTCGAAATATGTCTGAGTTTGTTGATTCCAGTTTGAGCTCTGTTTAATTGACTTCTCTGTGTGTTAAATTGTATATGAACATGGATACCATTCGATCAAAGAATATCGACGAATATCGCATAGAAATATACACACTAAATAACTTGGCCAACGGACGTGATATTTCATAAATTTGAAGGAGATAAGTTTGAAGGTTGAATGAATGAAACTCCGAAGAAGTTCTGAGAAGAATTTTCAATCAAGACATAAGAAGTGATCTCGAAATTTGAGAAATTGTCCCTAACACCTGCAACCAGCCTACCAGCCTCCCTGACTTAAAATCACTATGTTCGCTAACACATCTATCCTTTGATTATTTTTTCTCAAGACATGGAAGGATTGAATTTCAGAAATGGAATTTAAAGTTAGATGGATCCTTTTAAAAATAAATTGAATATGAAGTCTACAGGGAGGGGTACGTTAGAGTAATACTTGACGATAAGAGTTGTGTCTCTGACAATAATTAATTTACTGATACTCAGAACAATTAGTTTTTTATTATAGAGTGATCCTTAGTCCAGAATTTGATTGCTACCTTGGTAGATTTAATTTTATTCTCCAAAATTTGTATTGGAGAGCCTTCAACCCAATGGCACCAGGCTATAAATACCAATTTGAAGGATTATTGGTGTTGAATCCATTGTGGATTAAAACCTAAGGGATATATTCCTATATTCCTCTTGATGATGGAGAGACAATGTAATTGATCTATGGTTTGAGCCACTACAAGACATAATATGAGAGGTGAACAAGAATATTTCTCCGAAAAGTCACTATGAACCAAGTAGTGGTCTAGTTGAGAAACAATGTGACCTCACCCCTATCTATAATTTTTTTAGGTGAATTTTCTTTTAAAAGGATATTGAACTAAGGATACCCATTTTTTCTCCCAAGAGTGTAGAGTGGTATTAAAATCTCCAAAAAAATTGGCCATATTCAGACTCATACTTCTTGAGAGAATAGGACCTCAAATTTTCTCCCAAGAGTGCAAAGTGGTATTAAAAAATTCCAACAAAAATAATATTTTGGCCATATTCAAACTCCTTAATAGAATAGGAGTTCTAGTATAGAACTTTCCCTAATAGTTTAGGAGCATATAAATATTAATTACATTGCAAATTTTGCTAGAAGGAATGTGTAAGAGTCGAGCAAAAGCTAATGAGATGAGATTTGAACCCGATTCAATTTGAAAGATGACAAGGACCATAAGATGAAAATACCTTTAGATGCCCCTATGGAATTAGCTGCTATTACTTCAGTACCACACCATATGGAATTACTTCTTTGGAGAACATATAGTTCCCTTAATTTTGAGTCCTTGAGCTTTCTTCTTTGATAAGATTATGATTTATACTAATTTTGTTTCACTTCTTAGACCCATGCAATTCTAGGATATGAATTTATTTACTTTCTCGTGGTTTTTTGGATTCCTATATGAGGAGGAGCTGGGCCACTTTGATTCTTGGGGGTCATTGTTCCTCTATTATATATTTCTTATATGGTATGTTGCATTCCCAGTTCTTTGTGTTTGTCAAAATTTTCTTCTCTTTTTTCTCTCTGGGGCTTGTGATCGACCATTTTACCTAATCTTCCTATTCGAGTATTGTTTTCAAATTCACCATCGAATCTCTTATTGACGGATGCAGGACAAAGACAAGGGTTACTGAGAGGATTTTGGGTGATTGTAGGTGATTTATATACTTATTCCTTAGGATATAAGGCTTCTTGATTCATATTTTGGGTTGGGGTATGTTTGAGCAGAGACATTTCTGTTTATTTCTCGCGTTATATCTTTACTCGCTCAAGGTATCATTTTCAATATTCGCGAGGGATTCATACCTATATACCAAGGGGGTCCTCACATGACCCTCTCTAGTGGATTATGAATGAGATACAAAATTATGAGGAGAAGAGGAAGGGTCTTGGGTGATTGAGATAGGGTTTTTGGGAGGGGCATGCTGCTTGGAAGGCCCCTTCTCATTTTGGGATGTTGCCATTTTTTTGCTCGATGAACTTGGTGTTGCTCCTGATATTCTTGACAATGTCTTAGCTCCAGTATTGAAGGGGAATATGAGGTAATTTAACCCATATTAGAACGAAAAATGGAATGTTAGTTTTATATTGAAATCAAGATACCATTTATTGAGATGCAAAGTTGGAGGGTAAAGCAATAAATTCCTCCCAAGATTAAGTCCAGTTATTAAAGGATTGAAGCATAATGTAGAAATTCCTAAAATGGTGTGAGGAAAGAAAGTGCTTAGAAAGCATGTTCACTTTGATTTAAAATTGAATCATGGCTACACACTTAGCTGGTTACCCTTCCTAAAATATATTTTACTAGACCTATCACATATATGAATTGATAACACATTTAAAACTTAATTATAACAAATAATTATGAACGTTAGAGTTTGTTTTGTTATGGTACTCTAACCTTGTCGAAGGACCCCCTAATTCCTAGAATCACAGATAAATTAGCAAGGGAAATTCTATAAACAAATATTTATGTTTAAAATGGAAGCACGGTATATATACAGAATTCAAGAACACATACATAAAAAAGAAAAACCTCTCACATTTTAAATCTTGCTGATATATAAAAAAGAAAGAAGGAATTCTTAGCATACCTATGAAAATATGATGGGAGTGATGACTAGGGTTTGAGTTATGGCAAAGCCAAAGAAATCGTTGTGGGTGAAGAGATAGATAATGCAGGTGAGATAATCGCTAGCTCCGAACAATAATCTTTAACTGAACAAAACTTACCAGAATGGAACTTGGGGAAAAATGGGGGGAGTCAAATATAATTCCCATGAAATGGAGTTCATGATCACACTGTTTCCTACATTGAAAAGGGATTCCACTTCTACTGATAATCTCCATTCTCTCGCCTCACGATTTTCAAAATTCACTTCTATGAAATTCCAGCCATATATCTCTAACACCTATTCCATTACATTTCAGTTAGCATTGAAGATTTGAAGAATGTAAATGAAATTTGCAACCGTGTGGAACTTTCCACCATGGCAAGGGTCCAAGTTCCAAAGGTATCCATAAACTGACAATTTATCCGACATGATATAACCCTTCAAGGGAAATTTTATTATATTATTTATTTTTATTTTTAACCAGTAAAAATAAAAGCTTACATTTTTTTGGTGAATAATTTTATCTTAGCACTTCTAGGACGTGCTAGAGCCCTTGTGACGGGTTGTGATGGGCTCAATTTTGAACCTTGTGGCCGACCAACTCACATACTCGAGGTCGAGAGTTGGATTTCATAAGTTATTTGGGTACACATCCTTATCGGTCACTCAATTCTTTGCCTTGATTATTTTGCAGCAGAACTCCATGAACATCTTTACCATTTATTTAGTTGAATGTATTTCAATGGAAAACATCACCCCATATTATGAATTAGTTGATTCCCACATTCAATTAAGTTATATAAAATATATGAGAGTGATTAATCGCCAATCTACAATGTATTCTGGGGATTAATGCTTCATCAAATCACTTCAATCCAATAAACATAAGTCAACACATTCAACAACACAAGTACATGGATTTGTTATTCAAGAAAAATTATATATAAGCACCTCATTTAGAAATGAAATCAGAACCACACGCTACAGGAAGCAACATCACTGGGGATACCAACAAATATTTTTTTTGTATTATTCTTCTCCTTGCTCTCATATGATCGCAAGGTCTTTGGACACACACACACACATACAAGAAAAGGAATGATCCTCAAAATGGAACAAGGTGACATTGGCTAATTGCAGCCTCCCCGAAAGTGACAGTTGAGATTCTTTAGAAGCTTTCTACTAACAACCAAAATAATTATCCCAGAAATAGGGCCACATAAATAAATAGGAAACCAAAATTTTGGTGTAGCTAACCAATACGGGACACATAAGAAAAACAAACAATAAATTGTACGATAATATATATATAGAAAAGAAAAACATGGAGTGATGCTCCTGCAACAAATGATTTCATGGATTCTTGTCCATGAGGTTTGCAAAAATGTTGCCATGTTTTAGGATCTCTCCCTCGCTCATCCACATTGCTTCTTCATCTGCAGGAGATTTCCATTTGATGAAATACTCGTAATAATTTTTTCTCTTTCTCTTTTTGATGATCATTTGGTAAAAAATAATCTCCATCTACAATTTTTGGGATGTAGATAGCCGAGCTTCCCACTAATTATTCTTTTGTCCATATTGGTCCTCTTCTCCAAGATTCTTATAAGGGTACACATTTGCAAGATTAAATATAGGATAAAACCATATATAAGGGGGTAACTCAATCTCATAAACATTTGCTGAGAACTTTCTCAATACTTTTCAGTGGCCAATTTTCTTTAATTTTAGTTTATTAAATTCACACTTTGGGAACCTTTCCTTCCTCAGATGTGCTAAAAAAAAATCCCAAACTTCAAGATTTACTTCTCTTCTCTTGAGATTAGCTCTCGACTTGTATTTATGGTTTCTTTCATGTATTTTCCCCTTGACTTGTTCATGTATTGATTGCATGGTTGCAGTAAACTCTTCTTCATCAACACTTCTAATTTCTTCTTTTCTTAAACTTTTGAGTTCAAAAATACCTCTCAGATGCATGCCATGCACAATTTGGAAAAAGATTTTTCTTGAACTCATATTAGGAGAATCGTTGTATGTAAAATTAGCTTGTGGGAGTACTTGATCCTATTTCTTATTGTGTCAATGGACCAGACATCTCAAAATTTTTTCCAAACTTCTATTAGCAACCTCAGTTTGTCCATAACAAAGTTATGGATCAAACCTCAAAACGAGAACTCTAGCCAAATAACCCAAAAAAAACATGAAAAAGCAAACCAAAAATAAAGTGTTGATTCTCCATCACCACCATTCTTTTTAGGGTAAAATTTCAATAATTTTTAAAAATGACGGTTAAAATCATTTTTTTGGCGCAAAAAACACTCTGAAAACAAAAAGTGTTGATGTTGGAATAACAAATTTTTTTTCAGGGTAAATTTTCAATATTTTTAGCAATGAAGTTAAAGATAAAATATCAAGACTTTGAAAAAACTTAAAATTCCAACAATTTTTAAGCATGACATTAAAGATAAAATGTCATGTCTCTCAAAAGCCTTAAATTTCGAACAATTTTTAGCCATGACTTTAAAGATAAAATACTTATAATTGTTTTCAACCATAGCATTCTAGATAAAATATCATGACTTAGAAAAAGGTTAACATTTTGACAAATTTTCAACCATGGAATTAAAACCAAATATCACGACTACAAAAAGCCATAAATTTTCAATATATTTCAACCATGACATTATGAAAAAATTATGACATTTTCGCTATTTAAAAATGAACACCTGAAATAAAGAGTCATTATACCAAGAGTAATTTCTTTTTTAAATGTTAAAAGTATAGCTATTTTACGAATCTTAGCCTAAGACAACTTGACACATTGCATCGAAAATTCAAAAATCAACCATCAAATTGACATGCAGTGTAGACGATCTCAACCTATTACAATGAAATCTTAAAAATCAACCATGAAATTGACACACTGTGGGGGCACACTTGATCCATTATAATGAAAACTTTAAAATGAACTATCAAATTGACACAAAATGGGGTCAGATTACTCGTCAAAAATTGAACAGTGGCTTCGAACAACTTGTTATGGTTCATTATCAAGACTGAGATAAAAAACAATATATATATATATATATATATATATATATATATATATATATTTTTTTTTCGTGGAAAAAAATCTTTTATTTATTATAAATAACAGACCGGCCCAGTAGAGGGCTATTACATTGCTCCTTGAGCTGTATTCAGTCTTAATTGAGATTTGTATACCTATACATATTTCACCTGGATAGAAGCTAAAGATTTTCTGTTTCTGACTTAAGGGAATCTGTAATTTGATATTTGGAGCTCACAAAATTCGAAGAACATGGTTGTCGATTGCTTCCTTCGGGACTATGGATGCAATAAAAAACTGATGCATCAATGATCTTGTTTTAAATCCAATGGATTATGAATCTGTAAACTGATATTTTGAGCTGACAAAATTCGGATAACGTGGTTGTTGATCGCCTTCCGGAACTGTGGACGCATTCAAAAATTGATGCATCAATGATCTTTTTTTTTTTTTTTAAATCCAATATATTATGAATTAGGCAGCCGATTACTGAAACATCTGAGGACCAAGCTTTGAGAACCTGGAGCTTCTATGATTAGAATAGATGGATCTCTTCTACATTTGCAGAAATATCCAGGATTTTCAGAGTGCCTGGAGGGAGGGTGAGGGCTGATTTGGAGAGGTCATCAGCTTTGGTGTTTAATTCCCGATACACATGATTAAAAGAAAGATGAGTAAAATCGAGAGATAAACACTGAATGGTTCTGAGAAGTCCGTGAAGATGTGGAGCGAGAATGTGAGATCTGTGAGAGGCCCAGTCAATAACCATTTTGGAGTCTCCAAAACATTGTAATGAAGATATATTTTTGGATCGCACCACATGTAAAACAACCCAAGAGCTGCAAGCTCTGCCTTACTGTTGGAACCATGGCCCTGAGAAAAAAGGATGTGGAACTTAGAAGAAGCCGAAACATGAAGAATGGCCCCTACCCCTGTCAGAGGAGGGGATCCTTGACTTGCTCCATCAAAAAAGGCCCATGCTTGCTTTGTGTCAATTACTAGAGGAACAATTGATCGCAATTTGGAAGATTTTGGTGGGCACTTGTGTTCGAAAGCCCACTGCACAATGAGAGAAACAGTTAACTCTTCAGGGACAAGTTTATCACTGAAAATTGTCAAATTCCGAGCTCACCAAATGCCATAAGTGAACAAAGCAGGAAATGCATAGAAAGATTTAACCCCAGGCTCCTTCCACCATTGATTTATCCTTGCATCCAAAGAGTCAACCAGAGACATATGAGGGGCATCGATGTTGGACGTTGATTTGATCCAGATCGAATCTGCATAAGAGAAGGAGAAAAAAAGTTGAGAGATAGATTCAGCTGATCGACCATAGAGGCTACACCGATTGGGGCCCTCCCAGCCCCTGCGCTAAAGGTTGTCCCAAGACAATATGATTCTTTAGAGCTAGCCATAGTATTAATTTGGCTTTTACTAGGCCAGGGGATTTCCGAAGGAGGAGGGACCAGAATATTGCATCTACAGGGGAGGAATCTACCATTATAGCTTTATAGCCAAGCTTTGCAGTATAAATTCCATTTGAGCCGTTTTTGGACCATACCAATGTGTCTTGGATGTCCTGATTAAAATGAATGAAGTTGGAAAAAAGCAGGGAGGTGAATGAGGACCATTCATTTGCAAGAGGGGGAGGCAAACCAAGAGAAAGAGCGCTTTTCCATTCGGATAATCCCCAAGCTTGAGGTGCTGCAACAGCTGCATCTGCTATAGAAAAAACCTGATTTTCAAAGAGGAGAGATCTTAAGCAGGAAGAAAGTTTATATTTTTCACCTGCCCCAATCCAAGGGTCAATCCCGATGCGGACTGAAATTCCATTCCCAATGATCCATGCGGTCCATTGGCTGATGAAAGGGAAAGCAGATACCATAGCTTTCCAACCAATGGAGGCATTCTTGAAGGATTTTGATGGATTCCGAAACCATGAGATGATGGATTGACCTGGGAAGTATTTAGCGTTGATAACACGATACCATAGAGAGCCTAGGTTTTCTGTAAGCCTCTAAAGAGAATTTGCAGCAAAGGATTGAAAAAATATAGGGAGGTTTTTGATACCCCAGCCTCCAAATTCTTTGGGCCTGGCCAAGGAAGACCATATAACCAGCGGGATGCCTTTAGTTTTCTTACTAGCTGTCCAGAGAAAAGAGAAGAATTTATTTCTTATTTTGTGTAAGATTCCTATCGGGATTGAAGCAATGGTAACCCAATACACCGAGATTCTTTGGAGCACCTATTTGAGAAGGACCAAACGGCCTCCCCGGGAGAGAAACCGGTTAATCCAGAGGGAGATGCGTTTGTCAACCTTCTGATAGAGCCAAATCTAGTCTTTGAAATAATATGAGTTGGGTTTTAGAAAGAATCCCAAGCACTGGTAGGGAAGGGGAGGGATATCCTAATATAGGAGAGAATTTTTGCAGGCATTGGATTATGAATTAGCAGAGATTTATTCATGTTTATCATCATCCCAAAAGCATCCTGAAATAAATAAAGGATATCCCGAACAGCCCTTGCATTCTCAATGGATGCATGACAAAAAATCAAAAAATCATCAACGAAGAGGATATGGGATAGGGATTCAAGGCCTGCAATGTGGAATCCTTTAAGCCTTCTGAAGGAAATGGCGCTTTTTCATAAGCGACTAAGAGCGTCTGCTATCAGGAGAAACAGGAAAGGGGAGAGGGGGCATCCCTGTCTAAGCCCTCTAGAAGAGCGGAAAAAAGAAGAAGGGGAGCCATTTATCAAAACAACAAAAGAGGCTGATTGTATGCACCCCATTATCTATTCTACTATATTTAGATTCATTCCAATATGAATGAGCAGAAGTCTGAGAAAAGTCCAATTAACTCTATCGAAGGCTTTTGAGAGATCTAGCTTGAGGGCGAAAGATGGAACTTTTTTTAGATGAACCGAATGAAGGGGTTCTTGGGCCAAAGAAACTGTATCATGGATTTTTCTATTGTTCAAAAAACCAAATTGTTCCTCAGTGATGATGCTGCTAAGGATTTCCCAGATTGTTGAGATTCCTTTACTACCAATAATAGGTCCTCCTTGATTAAATCATAGAATCCTAGAAAGAATTCGATAGTAAGGCCATTTGGACCTAGGCATTTACCTTTCTGAAATTTTTTTAGGATGGATTCAAGCTCTGCTTCGGTTATGTCCTTTGAGAGAGCTAATTTCATATCATCAGTTATTAAACGGGGAAGAAATTGCAGTACTTGAAGGATTTCTTGAATGGGGCACCTATTAGGGGCAGTAAAGGATTTTTTGAAGTGTTGAACCCCTGCCTTTGCTTTATCTTCGAAAGAACGAACCAAATCACCATTCTCATATTTAATTTCAACAATGGTATTAAGGTTTCTTCTGTGAGCAGAATAATGATGAAATAATTTTGTATTATTATCCCCATCTTTAATCCAGGTGGCTCTATTCTTGAGGCGCCAAAGTTGTTCTTATTTTATAAGGATTTCATGGCGTTTTAACTCCAGGGATTTCAGGGACTCCAGTTCAGAATCATTCAAAATGCTGGAATTATTCTGATTGTAAAGGGATGCAATGTCAGCTTCAATAGATTTTAAGAGAGCCTTCTGCTTGGCCACATAAGCCCCAGCCCAATCCTTAGTCACTTTTTTTATTTTTTTGATATTATCGGCCCACATCTACATATATGATCGAGACAGGTAAGGATTCAAATGGGAGTAAGAGGAAATAACCAGAGATTTATAGCCTTCTTCCATTAGCCATGTCGGGTTGAATTTTAATGGTGCTGGAGGTTTAGAGTTGGGAATTACCATCGATAACACAATCGGCCGATGATCCAAAATGCCACCAGACTCAACATGAGACTGAACTCGAAATTGAGAGTTTAATAAGGATTCATAAATTAAGAATCGATCAAGACGTTTGGCGATGGCCTCCAGAGAAGCTCGATTGTTTCGTCAAGTATGTTCGATTTTAGCAAGGTGTACATCGACCAAGCCAAAACGATCACATGAAGAGGTTAAGAGAGGCCCGAGGGGATCAGGTCTGGCGGACAGACCCCACATTTCGTCCAAAACCATCGTGAAGTTAAGGTCACCGCCGATAATCAGGGGAAGAGATGAGTTTAGCTCAGAAGAAAAAAATCAGTCCAAAAGGGACGTTTATCATGACAAGGCCCATAAACATTATAAAGGGCGAGGGGATTGCCTGAAAGAGGATTTGTGATGGTGGTTTTGATAAAAGAGGAGGAGGGCTCAGAGGAGATGACAAATATGGAAGGCTTGATGGTAGTATTAATGCCGCCAGCAATCCCAGAAGAACTAATGGAGAACAGAGACCAATTGCAAAGCCATTTGGATAATATGTCATGAGCACGAAGACTGGACACCTTAGTCTCCTGAAGAAAAATGATATCAGGATTGATTGTGTGACACAACCTTTTGAGGGCTAGCTGAGATGGGGTGCCCCCAAGACCCCTAACATTGAAGGAGAGAAAAATCATTTGGGGCCCTTGAAAATGGCGTGTTGAAAATGCAGCAAGATGATGGAGCTTAGTGAAATGAAGTCGCCTTCACTAAGTGGGCCCGCAGGCAAATTCTGGCGCAAAGGCTATTTTTAGACATATGGAGCATGGTCCAGGGGTTGCAGTATGTTATTCTTGGAGTATTGGTCATGTTGGTAAAAATAGATGGACCTCTATTTTTTTACCTATGGGTCGAAGTCTATATTTAGACTGCCTATCCTAAAAATAGGGAAGTCAAATATTATTTACCCTTAATAATATTTGGACTATAAACTTCAGTTTACTCTCTTGGAGCACTTCAGTTCGAGCTACAGAAGTGGCTCATGCATCTGACAGAGGAATTACACTATTCCTAAGGGTTTGGTGAGCTCATGCATGGTTGACTTCAGTTAGGACTTCAGTGGCAGAAGTTTGGTGGAGTTAATGAGACAGCTAGTGGAGTTGTGTTCTGTTTATTTTAGTTGAACTAGTTGAGATTAATTTAACTAGCTAATCAATTAGTTATGAGTGGAGTGAATTAAATATTATTTAATTCATTAATTAGTAACTCATTATTCAACTCAAGAACACATCAGTTCACTACAGTGCATGATCAGTTCAGTGGAGACCAGTGAAAGAGGTAGATGAAAGGGTGGAGTTAGCTATCAGTGGCGACATCGGTTGTGCATGAGATTTGCACCACACTTGGAGGAATTGCCCATGATGATTGCGCTGTCAAGCCAAGGAGATTCGAACCTTGGATCTCTATTTAGACAAGCCCTGATTGCGCAATAGAGGCAAGGCAATTAGTGGATGAGTTTTGAACCCGTGACTTGTTCAAAACCAAGCTAGTTTGTGTGTAACTTCATGAGATAGTACTGAGTACTTGTGAGGAGTATTGTACTGAGTTTGTTACATGTTTTATCCATTATAATATACACAATAGCTGTGGGGTTTTCAGCTATAAGCTTTCCCCATACATACTGTGTTAATGTGTATGATGATTTGATGTGTTATCGCTTTATTTTATTTCCGCATGTTTGATGATCTGAGTGGAAGAGATTATGTGTTGCATATAAATTCGAATTGTATGTGATCAGGATAGTCTCGGTGGATAATTAATCATTATTCAGAAAATTTCTACATGGTATCAGAGCTATTGAAGCAGAGATTGATCATCACAGTGATTAAAAACTTATTTCGGTAGACAGAGTCTGCATGCGGGCCAGGTAGCCTCTGGATCCATCCTTTCTTTGAAAGGTGATATATCCAATAAACGCCCCTTGTAGTCAATCTCTGTGCTAGAAATAATTTGTTCTCACAGATCTAGAGCGGTTGAGCTTTGAGGTGGAATTCGAATTTTGCAGCAGTTTTGTTTTCTTGGTGCCGGTGTTGAAAATGTCTTTCAACGGTTTGCGACTCGAATATGCTCTTGAAGGCAATTCGAATTATGTTGCATGGAAGGATCGCATGGAGGCAGTATTAGAAGATAATGGTCTGAAGGAGTTCGTAGATACGGATGTCCAAAAGCCCACTGATCCTGCTGAAGTCGAAGCATGGCAAAAGAAGATGGCGAAGTGTCGAAGGATCCTGTTGGAGGGCGTCAAGGATCATAGTGTATCCAGCCTGCATGGAAAGGCTTCTCCATATTTAATGTGGAAAGCTTTGACGGATCTATTCCAGAGTAAGAGCGACCAAAGGAAGCTGGCGCTCAAAGATAAGCTCGGGAACATCAAGATGGAGAAGGGCGACAGTATCGCCAAATACCTCACGAAGTTCACTCAATGCAGAGATGAGCTGGGAAGTGTGGGGGTGTATGAAAGCAAGGACATGGTGTTGGCTCTCATGGCGATGTTGAAAACAACACTCCTCAGATAGTGTCAATGATGCAGGAGAAGGCCCAATATGAAAGGACGCTTTGGGCGGATCTCGTGGGAGGAATCGGGACTACTCGGGATGGATCTTCATCGAAAGGGAATGATGAAGAAAATTGCACTTTGGTTGCCAAAGCAAAGAAGGGGAAGGGTAAGAAAAATTCTCATTCCAGTGCAAAGGGCAAGAAGCAAGATATGGCGAAAGTGAAGTGCTTTCACTGCCATGATCACGAACATTATGCTACCAATTGTCCAAAGAAGAAGAAGAACAAGCAAGCGGGAAGATCTGCAGATGGAGAGGCTTTGGCTTCACAGTTCGAGCTTGACTTTTCACTGGTCGCATGCTTGGTTTCAAGTGTGATGGGATCGGTATGGTTCTTGGACAGCGGTGCGTCATTTCATATGACGGGAGATCGGGATTTGTTTTGAGATGCGGGAGGACAAAGATGCAGGTGTGCCCTCGAGATGGGCGATGGTAGATACGGTGCGAGGGGCGTATCTATGCATAGTCCTTTCGAGAGGGAGTACCCGCCCCCGAAGCCAAACCCTTTGTATCTTGGGATGTCATGCATGTGCACGGATTGAAGAAGAACTTTGATCTGCGTGATTTTGGAGGAATGTGGATGATGTGGTCTTCGAAGGAAAAAGCCTTCTGCGCGGTAAGACTGCGGAGAGACTCGGAACATGGGGGTTCGAACCAAGAACCTTTATCGATTCACGGAGTGAGTGGTGCGCGCGAGACAATGAGATGCAAGGCGGGAGAAGTGAGTGAACGGATGATGAAAGGCGGCCGCAGCACGAGAGGTCAGGCCACCTTCACCACATGGGCTTACGAAGATCCTGGCGATTTCTCTTCCCAGGCTTCTGAGGCACTCTTTGCAGTCGGATGGTGAGAAGTGCCGGGAATTATGTGAAAGCCACCTTTCACCAGAAGGATAGTCGCGCCACGACGATCCTTGAGAGAGTTCACACAGACGTGTGTGGTCCTTTCTCAGTTGCTTCGACAGCAAAGCACAAGTATTATGTGATCTTTGTTGATGATTTCTCTCGAAAGTGCTGGATCTTCTTCATGCGGAAGAAGAGCGATACATTCGCGAAGTTCTGTGAGTTTAAAGCACTGGTCGAGAAGGAGTCGGGGAAGAAGGTGATTGCTCTAAGGAGTGATAACGGTGGTGAATTCATCTCGGCTGAATTCAAGGAGTTCTGCAGCGCAGAAGGGATTCAGAGCGAGCTCATCGCACCCCATAACCCACAGCAGAACGGGGTGGCTGAGCGGAAGAACGAACGATCGTGGGTGCTGCACGGACGATGTTGCATGATCAGGGCCTACCCCTTCACTTGTGGGCTGAGGGCATACTGGCTCTACATGATCCTGTACGAACAGCTGTCCTAAGTTCATGTGGCATGAGTGCAGGAGGAGAGCTTGTTACGTGAAGGCACGAAATGTTCCCATTTGCGGATCTTTGGTTCCTCACTGTCTACATGTGTGTAATAGAGGATGCAGAAGGAAGGAAATTTCCGGATCCAACCGGCGAGGTTGGGTGGAATATTTGGGGTACTGCTTTTGTTACACCTCACAACTATCGGGTGTATTTTAAGACAATGTTTAATTGTAGTAGGATGTAAAACTGGGAGGAGAAAGCCATGCAGTGTTTGCTTGAGAGGGAGCCACACTTGCATGCAGATGAGGAGCTGTTAGTTCCTAAGGAGGAGCTTCCGGATGTGGATCAGCCACAAGAGGAAGTTCAGGAGGTGGAAGAAACCACCCATGTGGCGCCAACCATCAGAGGGCGCAAGCGCACTACAGAAGCTGAGCGACTTGCTCGAGATGCAGAGAAGGTTGTAGGACCATCTACAGCACAACGCAGACAGAGGCAGTCACCGGATCGGTACACTAGATACATGGATCTTGTGAGTCAATGTGTCGTGATGGAGCCATCCTCTTTTGAGGAAGCTGTGGAGGAACTCGCATGGGTAGATGCCATGATCGAAGAATATGATTCGATCGTCAGAAACAGTGCATGGGAGACTGTCCCAAGACTGGAGGGGAAATCAGTGGTGGGTTCGCGATGGATCTACAAAGTGAAGCAGGCGGCTGACGGGAGTGTGGAGAAGTACAAGGCGAGATTTGTCGCTCGTGGCTTCTCACAGATCGAGGGGATCGATTATGAGGAGACTTTTGCACCTGTCGCAAGGTACTCTTCCATACGGACGATCCTTGCTCTCTCAGCGCAGATGGGGTGGCACATTCATGAGATGGATGTGAAGACTGCGTTCCTCAATGGAGTTATTGAGGAGGAGGTGTACATAGAGCAGCCTGAAGGTTTTGAGATCTTCAGCAGTGAGTCGCATGTGTGCCGACACAAGAGAGCACTGTACGGGCTGAAGCAAGCACCTCGTGCTTGGTACACTCGGATAGACAGCTACTTCACCGGGCTTGGATTCTCCAAGAGTGAGGCGGATCCAAACCTGTACCAGATTGTGGTGGAGGGGAAGATGTTGATCATCGTACTGTATGTAGATGATCTGATTTTGACTGGCGACGAGCAGTTGATACTTTCATGCAAGGAGGATCTTGCACGAGAGTTTGAGATGAAGGACCTGGGAATCCTTCATTATTTCCTGGGATTGGAGATTTGGCAGCGCAGTGGAGGACTGTTTGTTTCTCGGGGCAAGTATGCTCGGGAGATTCTGGAGAGGTTCAACATGCAAGGCTGCAAGCCTGTTGACACTCCTCTTCCTGGTGGTTGGAGGAAGGGAGATGCTACTTCGGAGGAGGTAGTGGATGCCATTGTCTATCGACAGTTGGTGGGGTCGTTGATGTATCTGGTCAATACTCGACCCGATATATGCTATGCAGTTAACCAGCTTTCGCAAGCTATGGTTAAGCCTACCAAGCTCTTTTGGAAGGCGGGCAAGCATGTATTGCGCTATATCAGAGGCACATCGGGATATGGTCTATGGTACAGACAGGAGGATGGAGTGAAGCTTTCTGGCTTCACTGATGCAGATTGGGCAGGGAGTCCAACGGACCGGAAGAGCACTTCTTGAGGAGTTTTCAGCATTGGGTCGACAGCAGTTTCCTGGTACAGCAGGAAGCAGAGATCCGTGGCACTCAGTTCAGCAAAGGCCGAGTACATGGCAGCAAGTTTAGCTGCATGTGAGGCTATTTGGATGAGGAAGATCCTCGCAGGTTTGTTCAGGTTGCATTTGGAGCCTACAGTGATCTACTGTGATAACCAGAGCTGCATCAAGCTCTCGGCTAATCCAGTATTTCATGATAGGTCCAAACATATCGACATCAGGTACCATCACATCAGAGATTGTGTTCAGCGGAGGATCATGATGCTTTCATATGTTCCCACGGAGGATCAGGATGCCGACATCCTGACGAAGGCGCTCACCAGGAGCAAGTTCGAATTCCACAGAGGCAGGATAGGGATTGCGGATAATCCATATCTTGCTGAGAGGGAGTGTTGAGAATGCAGCAAGATGATGGAGCTTAGTGAAATGAAGTCGCCTTCACTAAGTGGGCCCGCAGGCAAATTCTGGCGCAAAGTCTATTTTTAGACTATGTCTATTTTTAGACATATGGAGCATGGTCTAGGAGTTGCAGTATGTTATTCTTGGAGTATTAGTCATGTTGGTAAAAATAGATGGACCTCTATTTTTTGGACCTATAGGTCGAAGTCTATTTTTAGACTGCCTATCCTAAAAATAGGGAAGTCAAATATTATTTACCCTTAATAATATTTGGACTCTAAACTTCAGTTTACTCTCTTGGAGCACTTCAGTTCGAGCCTTGGAAGTGGTTCATGCATCTGACAGAGGAATTACGCTATTCCTAAGGGTTTGATGAGCTCATGCATGGTTGACTTGATTAGGACTTCGGTGGCGAGAAGTTTGGTGGAGTTAATGAGACGACTAGTGGAGTTGTGTTCGGTTTAACTTCGTTGAACTGGTTGAGATTAGTTTACTTCATTAATCAACTAGTAATGAGTGGAGTGAATTAAATATTATTTAATTCACTAATTAGTAACTCATTATTCAACTCAAGAACACATCAGTTCACTACGGTGCATGGACAGTTCAGTGAAGACCAGTGAAAGAGGTAGATGAAAGGGTTGAGATAGCTATCAGTTGTGATTTTAGTTTTGCATGAGATTTGCACCACACTTGGAATTTACATTGATAGTTCACCATTTCATCGAAATGAAATTCGAGCCTTGGAGAAAGCTGTGAGCAGGCCATGATTGCGCAATAGAGGCAGGCAATTAGTGGTTGAGTTTTGAACCCGTGACTTGTTCAAAACCAAGCTAGTTTGTGTGTAACTTCATGAGATAGTACTGAGTACTTGTGAGGAGTATTGTACTGAGTTTGTTACATGTTTTATCCATTATAATATACACAATAGCTGCGGGGTTTTCAACTATAAGCTTTCCCCATACATACTGTGTTAATGTGTATGATGATTTGATGTGCTATCGCTTGTTTTATTTCCGCATGTGTGATGATCTGAGTGGAAGAGATTATGTGTTGCATATAAATTCGAATTGTATGTGATCAGGATAGTCTCGGTGGATAATTAATAATTATTCAGAAAATTTCTACATGGCGCTCTCTGATCTAAGATCCCGCGAGATCATTTTTTGTTTTCAAAAGCTTACATCCAAGGTAGCCTAGTTCTGAGCTATTGATAAAGCAGACTTCCTTCCGAGGGTGATTTTGGGGGCAGAGTCCAATGAAATACCCCCTTTAATGGAGGGATCAGGGCTAATATGAGAAGAGGACCGGGAGAAAATCTTTGTAGTGTAAGAGCAAGGAGAAAGACGAGGGCAGGGGGAAGGGACAAGACACAAGGGGGAGAAGAAAGAGCTTGAAGGCAAGGAAGAGGGGCAACAGGAGGGGGAATTGAGGAAGGGGGAGCCTCAGAATGACAAAGAGACTGATTAGTGCGAACTAGATATTCAGTTAAAGGAGGGAGAGAGGAGTCATAATGGGGCAAACCTAGAGAGGAAGAAGAAACTTCCGCCTCCGCTTTCATTAGCTCTGATTGAGGGATGGGATGAGAGGAGGGATCAGGTTGGATCTGATCGACCATGTTGTCATCTCGAGCGTCAGAGGAGTAGGGACAAACCATATTTTCTTTTTTCCTCCAGATTCTTTTGTAATGAGGATGCGAAGAATCCGGCTCTGTGTAATCTTGAGCCAGATGCCCGACATGTCGACATAGGAAACATCTAAAAGGGAGCTTCCAGTAGTTGAGTTTTTGAGACCATGAACTGCCATTAATTTCTAGTATAATGCCTTCAAAGAGGCCATCGATAACATCAAGTTCAACTTGGATTTTGGCACATATTCTATCGAATTTCTCTTCCCAACCTTCTTCAAGGGTGACAAAGGAGCCCAGCTTATTTCCAATGGATTTGAGGATATGTTGTTGCCAAAATAATTGTGGTAAGCTGGGCAAAATAACCCAGACTTTCTGTAGATGCTGCGGAGAACGTTCTGCGTTGAAGCTGACTTCCCAATTATGTAATATCAAACTAGCCGGCCCCCAACTCCATGCATGATCAGTAAGTTTAATTCTGTCAGCAATAGAAATAACCTTGAATAAGAGCCATCCTCGGGACAGTTGGTGAAATTCAGGAATGTATCCAAGAACCAGTTTCCAGTTTTCTTCCATCCAATTTTGAATGGATTCCTTAGTGGCCCTCCTTCCACAGAATCAAGCAACCAGGGCTTTATCCAAATAGGCTGGAATTTCATGGATGGCAATGTCAATACCAACCACCAGCTTAGCTTTCGCAGCTTTCTTCCTAATACTTTTCCGATGATGTGCAGACAGAGGAGGGGTGGTTTGGACCGCGACATCGACTCCAGAGGATTTGGCAAGTAGAGGGCTGGAGGTTGGTTCATCAATGCCGTAGATGGCATATGGATTTACATCGTTACGCTGAGGGATGGGGGCTATAATAGATTGAGTTGTGTGCCACATAAATTCGAATTGTCCAGGCAGAACAAGACCAATCTCCGGACTGTAGGATTCCAAGTCATCATCAGACATGATGAAAGATACGAGCGCCGCAAAATCAAGCTGATATGGAAGTTACAAGTGGAGATAAAATATTGAGGGGAGAGGGAAGAATGGTAAAGGAGAACCCGACCCTAAAAGGAAAACTACCCCCCACTGTAGACACCGAAGAAATCACATGTGAGGCCCAAGGAGGACCTCACCACAGAAGGCGAGCTGCAGAAGATGAAAAAATCCGAACTCAACTTCAGGGATCAGGGTGCGATTTCATCCCCATATATATATATATATATATATATATATATATATATATATATATAACAACAACAAAAAACACAAAATTTGTTTAAAAAAAAATTAACTCAAAAAATATTAAAAAAAATTGAAAAAACAAAAATATTAAAAACAACATAATTTAAGGAAAAATAAATATAAAATTTAACACTAAAAATAAAGAATAGAACTAATTTTATAAAAAAAAACCATTAAAGGTTAAAAAACATCTCTCTCTCTCTCTCTTTATATATATATATATATATATATATATATATATTAAAAAAGATTAAAATATTAATAAAAAAACATAAAAATAAGTAATTAAATAAAATTAAAACTAAAAAATTAAATTAAAAAATTATTATAAAAAATATATAATAGTTAAAAATAATAATCAAAATAAATTTACATTAAAAAAAAATTAATAAAAGAACTTTTAAAAAAAATGTGCCCCTCAGGCCCTCGCCTAGCTGGGGTCAATTATTAGAAAATCCTACACTTGTCCACAAAATTATTGACATTAGTCCTCATACATGGCTAAAAATAAAAAGAACTCAATTGTGCATATGTCTTATCATGGCCAAAATGACCAGCTAGTCCTCCATTGTGCTTCTCCTTCAACAGGTTATCTCTCATTGATCCTTTTGGAATGCATTATGTGCTGCCTTTGAACAACAATCCTTCTTGAATCATGTGTTCAAGCAATGGACTTTGATCTTTGATCATAAGATTTTTACAAGGTTCATAGATTTACTTGAAGTCTGAATCTTCCTTGTACAATTCATGAAGGTGTTCATACCCAAAAGTTTTGAATTGAAGCTCATACAAAATCAAACACCTCTTGTTCAAGGCACTAGCAACTTTATTAGCATTTCCATTAATATGTTTCAAAACAAAAGGCAATTTTTGCATGCATTCAAACAATTTGGCATGTCTCTTGTTCAACTTGTCTTGTCTGGTTATGAACTGTAATGCATGATTATTTGTGTATAGAATAAACTCTTTGGGCATAAGATAACGCCTCCATTTTTTTAGAGATTGAATCACGACATAAAAATTTTAGTCGTAGGTGGAATACTTTTGCTTTGTCTCATTTAATTTCTCGCTGAAGTATGCAACTGACTTATCATCTTGGTTCTAGCATCACAATTCACCTGAAAAGGATTTTGGAAATTAGACAAAACAAAAATTGGATACTCTATTATTTTCTCCTTCAACAATTGGAATGCTTCTTTTGTTGATGTGTCCATCTAAAAGGTTGGTGTTCCCTTTTAATTTTCCACTATCGATGTACAAATGTGATTGAAATTTTGAATAAAATTTTAGTAGAAGTTGGTTAATCCGTGAAAGCTTGTAACCTTATGGATACTTTTTGGAGAAGCCCCATCTTTAATGGCTTTCACTTTCTCAGGTTCCATTTTCAGACCTTCAGAAGAAATTACAAATCCTAAATAAACAAATTCTTTCTTAAGAAAAAAAGGACTTATTCAGATTTATCAAAAAAATTTCCCTCTGTAACCTTCTCAATACTAGTTTTAAATATTTGAGGTGTTCTTCCTTAGTTCTATTGTACACAAGGATATCATCCCAATAAACAATCATGATCTTACCAACAAAGTCTTTGAGAACCTTGTTCATGAGCCTCATAAAAGCACTCAGAGAGTTGGTTAACCCAAAATGCATAACCAACCACTCATACAAGCCATCATTTGTTTTAAAGGCTCCCTTCCACTTGTCCCTTTCTCTCATTCAAATATGCTGATACCCACTTTTTAAATATTTTTTTGAAAATTTCTTGGCACGTGTTAGGGTCCTATAATAATAGGGTTCATAAAATTTTGAATTGACTTTAATAAAGTCTTGTAAATATGTACATACCTTGCTTTCTGCAAGTTGTTTTCCCATATTTTGAAAAAATGAAAAATAATAAAAAATCAAAAAGAGGGTAAAAATTCCTAAAAGAAAGATCAAAGGACTTAGAAAAATATATACCCCAAAAGAAAAAGAGATGAAAATAAGAACTGAAAGTGAGCAAGTCCAAATGCCACTAATTTTACTTTTATTACAAAGAATAATTATTATGTGCAGAGTGTCAATAAATGCCATAATCCATGATCAGTTAAAAAATTCAAACTTAACTTTTCATGCTTTCAATTTCATGTTTTAGATAGAGAATAAAGATGATGTAGAAAAACAAATTTCTACTTTAAACTATAGCAATTTATTCAATTTTTCTAAGTCCCAGATTCCCTTCTCCAAACTGATTCATATCAAATCACTCTATGCGCAACTATATCAGTTAAAACATACAAGAGATGGAATCAAAAATTGTTATATTATCAAATGTGGAATTCGCTCTTCAAACCAAAATGCTACTTTTTTCATATTTGGGCTCACTCTTCACACAAATCCTCATTCAATCCGAAATGAGATTATCGTTCCACACCAAACAACGACCAAGCAATTAAGAATCGTTACTATTGTCCATATAGTATTATATTACACTTGAGACATAAAATCATGATGAACCACCGATATCGATAGCTAGAAAATGACGGTACTGATCTTAAAGAAAATTAAATATTAAACATCGAAATCTAGAGCTCAGTTCTAGAAATCGTGTTTTGTTTTTTTTTTGTGATTGTATTACTATTAATGCAATTACTATACCGTGGCAATTCCAACAAGGAAAGGCATTAGGACAGAAAAAAAAAACAACGTTGTGCGTATTTCATTGAAGTGTTGAACTGCTATCATATGAACTGGCTTACTAAGCCAGATTTACACCAACAATTCCATATGCCCGCGTCTAACACCTGCCTTTGCTTCAGTCTGCCATTCATTCGAAGTTATGTGCTGGCAGACTTCAAATGTGATCCTAACATAACTCTGTCATTCCTTCGGGTTCCACGCAATTCAGAGTCCTTCTGCTACCATCTTTTTCCAACTATACACTGATTCCTGCATTCATACATCTATATACGACCAATATAATTTGCACATTCAACCATGAAAAAAAACATATACTGGTAAATACAGTTTATATCACTAACGCATGGGCTCAATATTTCATGAATCATCCCATTGCGTTTGCAATCTACATACTAGAAATATTCTCTCCTTCTCTCTGTTTTTTTTCTCCATATTCCCCCATTATTTATATTTAAAATATGAAACTATTATTCTTAGAATAGGTTTCTTCTCTAATTTAGTCAACAAATCAATACCTCCCTATTTTTAAGTGCTTATCCCTATGTTGGCTCTATATCCACGCAGCGAAAGAAACCAACTACTAATTTTATTCCTAATTTATTTAAATATAAAAACAAACTAACAATACTCATAAATAAATAACAATAATAATAAAATAATGAAATATACTACTACTAATGTTTTCTTTGGATTAGCCACAACATGTGACCAAAACATCACATTGTTGGCTAAGCTCCTGATGCTCCTACATCAGACTCTCGAGGAAGAAAACTGATCTTGTAATTCTTCGGAATCAATTCCCAAGTTCTGTAGCTTTGCTGCAGTCATCCAACTGGCGTCTTCCACTGGCTGTCCCTTCCACTTGACTAAATACTAAAAATAGGTTTGGCTCCTGGTTTTCTTTGACACTCTCTTCTCCAAAATGGTTTCAACTTCCCTCTTCCCTGCTTTTGGCATTTGCTCTTCCCAATTCACCGTTGGGGTTTCTTCTACTATGATGTCCCCTTGTGGTTCTTCTTTTGGTTCTTGGTACAGGTACAAATCTACAATATTGAAGATTGGTGATATTCCAATTCCTGTTGGCAATTTAACTTCATATGCATTTGAAGAAAATTTCCTTACAATTTTACATGGTCCTATCTTTTTCAGTTTTAATTTGTTATAAGTTTTAACAGGAAATATTTATTTTCTTAAATACACCATAGCTAAATCACCCACTTGGAATTATTTTTCTCGCCTTCTCATATCTGCTCTTTGCTTGTATTTGCTACTACTTTCTTGCAATCTTCTTTTGACATCTTCTGGTAGTTCTTGCATCTGTTCTGCAAATTCTTCAGCCTTTGCGCTCCTTACCTCTTGTTTTCCCAGATCTTTGAGTTCATACACACCTCTTGGATGCATTCCAATTTTTTTTTGGAATGGACTCATGCCAGTACTTTGATTTGGAGTATCGTTGTAAGCAAACTCAACCTGAGCAAGAGCTAAATCCCATTGTTTAGGATTTTTGTATACCAAGCTTCTCAATATGTTTCCCAAAATTCTATTCACGACCTCAGTCTGTCGATCCGTTTGAGGATGATATGCTGAACTGAAACTAAGGTTGGTACCTAGTTTCTTCCACAAAGTCCTCCATAAATGTCCCACAAACTTAGTATCCTTGTCAGATACAATTCTTACAGGAAATCCATGTAACCTTACAACCTCTGAAAAAACAGATTAGCAATATGTGTTGCGTCACTTGTTTTCTTGCATGTAATAAAATGAGCCATTTTAGAAAATCTATCTACAACAACATAAATGGAATCATTCCCCCTTTGAGGTTTTGGAAAACCCAAAATAAAATCCATACTGACTGCATCCCACGGTCGGTCGGGTATTGGTAATGGCTGATAAAATCCCATATTTTGACTTTTTCCTTTTGCATGCTGACAAATCCTGCACTTTTCCACAAACCGTTTAACATCAGTTTGCATCTTTGGCCAATAATAAAAAGTGTTTACTTGAGCAAATGTTTTGTCCTCTCCAAAATGTCCAGATAGACCTCCACTATGCTTCTCCTTGATTATTTTTTCCCTCATAGAACATTTAGGAATACATAACTTATTATTTTTGAACAGTAATCCCCCTTGGATAAGATAATCCAACCACTGGCTTCTGTTATGGATTGCTGGATTTTCTATGGCTGCATAAATTTCTTTAAACTCTGCATCACCTTTATACATGTCAACCATCTCCTCGAACCCTACAACACCAACTTGTAACTCCTGCATAGTTAAGTTCACCCTGCTCAAAGCATCAACAAATTTGTTCAATTTACCACTCATATGTTTGATTACAAAAGTGAAACTCTGCAAATATTCTATCCATTTGGCATGTTTCTGATTTAACTTTGGTTGATTTTTTATAAACTGTAATGCATGATTATCAGAATATAACACAAACGCTTTTGGCAACGAATAATGTCTCCATTTTTTTAAAGCTTGTACAACAACATAAAATTCTTTGTCATAAGATGAATATTTATTCTTTGCTTCATTTAGTTTTTCACTGAAGTGTGCTATTGGTTTTTGATCTTTGCTCAGAACTGCTCCAATCGCAATTCCACTAACATCAGTTTCAACCCGGAAAACTTTCTCAAAATTTGGTAAAGCCAAGACTGGTTTTTCAGTAAATTTTTTCTTTAGCAATTTAAAGTTTCGATCTGCTGCTTTTGTCCATTTGAATGGATGGTTAGTTTCTCTAATTTTTTCTATATTGGGTGCACAAATATGACTAAAACTCCGAATAAATTTTCGGTAGAAACTTGCAAGACCATGGAAGCTTCTTACCTCAAATATGCTTCTAGGAGTTGGCCAATTTACAATTGCTTGGATTTTCTCCAGATCCATTTTCAACCCTTCCTTAAAGACTACGAACCCCAAATAAATTAGTTCCTCCTTCATAAAGCTGCATTTATTCAAATTTATTAGGAGTTTTTCTTTTTGTAAAGTCTTTAGAACTAATTTAAGGTGTTCCAGATGCTCTTCTTTACTTCGACTGAAAATGAGAATATCATCAAGATAAACAATTACAAACTTACCCGCATACTCCTTCAAAACTCCATTCATTAACCTCATGAAAGTAGTAGGTGCATTAGTAAGTCCGAAAGGCATTACTAACCATTCATACAAACCACTATTTGTTTTGAATGCGGTTTTCCACTCATCCCCTTCTCGAATCCTTATCTGATGATATCCACCCTTCAAATCTATCTTAGAAAAATAATTCGACCCACTCAAACAATCCATTAAATCATCCATTCGTGGTAAAGGAAAACGATAACTGATGGTGATTTTATTTATGGCTCGAGAATCTGTGCACATGCGCCATTCACCTCCTTTCTTTGGACTAAGTACTGTTGGTACAACACATGGACTGAGGCTTTCTCTGATTAATCCTTTATCCATCAATTCTTGCACTTGTCTTCCAACTTCGGCATTTTCCTGCGGTGTTAACCTGTAGGCTGCTTTATTCGGCAAACTGGCTCTAGGGATTAGATCAATGTGGTGACTAATACTCTTGATGGGCAGTAATTCATTTGGCAAATTATCCACAACAATATTAGCAAAATCATTCAACAGATTGCGAATTTCTTTAGGTAAATATTCTAAATTTGCAAAAGTTAAAATTACCTTGGGTCTCCCAACAATAGCAAAATGCATCTCCTCACCCTTCTCGACTTCTTGTAACAGGGTTTTTCCACTCATCAACATAACGTTGTTTCCAGGTGCTTCCTTGTCAGTTTCATCCCTCAATGGCAGCAATGTATGCTTGCTCCCGTCTTTATCAAGAGTATAAGTGTTTCTTCTGCCATCATGTATGGCTTTCTGGTCAAACTGCCAGGGCCTTCCTAGAAGTATGTGACATATTCATTGGCATTACATCACATAAAATATCATCCTTATAAGTACCAATCTGGATTTCAACTTTACATTGTTCAGTTACAATAATTTGATGGTATTTTTGGAGCCACGATACTTTAGAAGGAGTGGGGTGTACTGTTTTCTCCAACTTCAATTTTTCCACCATTTCTGTAGAAAAAAGATTATCAGTACTACTGTTATCAATTACCAATTTACAACACTTACCCTTTGAATTACATACAGTTCTGACTAGATTCTTTCTCTGAGCTGGTTCTCTGGCTTCCTTAGCTTCTTTAAGCAATATTATTTTCAACAACAAGGATTCTCCGGCTTCAGGTGGTTCCTCTTTAGCTGCAGTCTGAGGAATTTATTCCTTTGTTTTAGCAACATTCACATTTCTTTGGGTTGCTGGTCTATTATGTGGACAATCCCATTGCACATGTCCCCACTCACCACATGCAAAGCACCGAACATATTTTCCTCGACCTCTACCTCTGGGAACAAACCTTCCGCGACCAGAATCTCCTCTTTGTAGTGATCTATTACTCGAACTCCGTGCCTCATTCTGGGAGTGTTGAAATGTGGATTTAAATGTTCCCCTTCCTTTTTCTGGACTCTTGCTTCTATTTCTCTGATTTTTTTTGCGTAACATATTTTCTTCCGCCCTCAAAGCTGCTTGATAGGCATCTTCAATCGTCTTCAGATTTAATAAGCTGATCTCATCCTGAATTTCATATCTCAAACCATTTATATATCTAGCTACCTTTTCTATGTCATCTTCAATATGGCCCGCTCTAATACTTAGCTTATAAAATTCTTCAGTATATTCTTTGATAGTCATGCCCTTTTGCTTTAAGTTTTGAAATTGTCTAAAAATATTTAATTGATAGTCTTTCAGCATAAAATTACCTTTCAGTTTACTCACCATCTTATCCCACTGCTTGATTTTGGGTTTCCATTTTCGTTCCCTGGATAATTGCAATTCATCTCACCACAAGGCCGCATGACCTTTCAATCTCGTGGCTGCAAACTTCACTTTCTTCTTGTCATCGACTTCTTCATAGTCGAAATATTTGTCTAATGAACTGATCCAGTCCACTAGTACTTCTACACTAAGATTACCATCGTATAAAGGTACTTCTACCTTTGGTCTACTACTGACCTTTGCTAGCATCTTCATAACTTTAGATGCCTCACTTTCTTCCTCCACTTCTTCTTCGGTGGTCTCTTCTTCATCAACACTGGAAATGCGATCATCTGTCGCCCTCCTCTAAGTAGTTTCCATTGTAGCCATCCGTGTACGCAAGTGCCGGATTTCTTCTAGAAAAACTGCGTTTGCTATAGGTCTCCCCCGACCTATCCCCGCTTCTCTTCTAGGCGACATTCTCTGCAATGCTCAAGAACAGCTCAAGGCTCTGATACCAAAATGATGTAGAAAAATAAATTTCTACGTTAAACTATAGCAATTTATTCAATTTTTCTAAGTCCCATATTCCCTTCTCCAAACTGATTCATGTCAAATCACTCTATGCGCAACTATAGCAGTTAAAACATACAAGATATGGAATAAAAAATTGTTATATTATCAAATGTGGAATTCGCTCTTCAAACCAAAATGCTGATTTTTTTTTATTTGGGCTCACTCTTCACACAAATCCTCATTCAATCCGAAATGAGATTATCGTTCCACACCAAACAACGACCAAGCAATTAAGAATCGTTACTACTATCCATACAATATTATATTACACTTGAGACATAAAATCATGATCAACCACCGATATCGACAGCTAGAAAACGACGGTACTGATCTTAAAGAAAATGAAATATTAAACATCAAAATCTAGAGCTCAGTTCTAGAGATCGTGATTTGGTTTTTTTTTTTGTGACTGTATTGCTATTAACGCAAATACTATACCGTGGTAATGCCAACAAGGAAAGGCGTTAGGACAGAAAAACAAAACAACACTGTGCATATTTCAATGAAGTCCTGAACTGCTGTTATATGAACTGGCTTACTAAGCCGGATTTACACCAACGATTCCATATGCTTGCGTCCAACACCTGCCTTTGCTTTAGTCTTCTATTCATTCGAAGTTATGTGCTGGCAAACTTCAAATGTGATCCCAACTAAACTCTGTCATTCCTTTGGGTTCCACGCAATTCAGAGTCCTTCTGCTACCATCGATGTCCAACTATACACTGATTCCTGCATTCATACATCTATATACAACCAATATAATTTGCACATTCAACCATGAAGAAAAACATATAATGCTAAATATAGTTTATATCACTAACACATGGGCTCAATATTTCATGAATCATCCCATTGTGTTTGCAATCTACATACTGGAAATATTCTCTCCTTCTCAGGCATAATAGAGGCAGTAAACCAAAGGAATACTAGTCACACTTTGGAAATTGCCAAACAGCCAGAGACATCCACTAAGAGAATTAGAGAAGAAGGAGGTTATACTGTA